>OY754971.1:7814576-8086095 GCA_963576475.1 Molanna angustata | reverse complement strand
CCAAACTATAAACACTTTAACACAAGTTAATAACTTTTTTATGATATTTTGTTTTGTATATAAAACATGTAGGTATGTATAGGATAGTATGGAGGTCACTGTGTTTTTCCTACCCAGAATATGAAAACAGCATGATGTATGTTTTTAGATTAAGTAGGTATCAAACTATTCAGAGAGATATTGTGTAGTGTTTACAGCCTTACAAATTGTTCGAAACGATGTCGTCACTAAATTCAATTTTTATCAAAATTGAAATTAAATTTTTATCAAAGTTTCATACAATTTGTAAGCAGTATACACTGCACAATATCTTCTTCTCTTCTTCTTCTCAGCCTTATGCTGTCCACTCCTGGACGAAGGCCTCCTCCATCTCCTTCCACGCCACTCTATCTTGTGCTCTGAGCAACCAATTGACACCAGCATGACGGCTGATGTAATCTCTCCATCTCATTGGCGGTCTTCCAACACCTCTGACTGTCGTTCTCGGTCTCCAAGCCAACACTATCCTTGGCCATCGGTCTTCGGGGCATCTAGCCACGTGGCCCGCCCATCTCCACTTCAGGGTAAGAATGAGATGGACGACATAAACCAATTTTGTTCATTCCCTGATGGTGTCGTTTCGCACCCTGTCTCTCAGACGTAATCCTAACATAACTCTTTCCATGGCTCTTTGGGTGACTCTTAGTTTTTCAGCATTTTTCTGAGTCATTGTCATAGTCTCCAAGCCATAAGTAGCTACTGGCAGTACACAGGTCTCATATACCTTCCGTTTCAGGTTGATGGGAATTTGGGGATTTTTGAAGATGTGGGCTAATTTCCTAAAAGCTGTCCAGCTTAGTCCAATTCGTCTCTTTATTTCAGCCGTTTGGTTTTCTCGACCAATTACACAATATCTATGGGGACTCAATAGTTTGATACTTTATCTCCAAATATACAGACATACCATCATGCTGTTTTCATATACTGGGTAGGAAAAATAGACTTACCTCCGTACTATCCTATCCTGACATACGAACCTACATGTTTTATATGGAAAACAAAATTTCTTAAAATGTTTATAAATCTGTGTTTAAAGTTTGGTACGTATTCTTCAATTATACATACTATCGCCGTCGACAGTTGGATATGTGTTACATGTGTTACATGCAACTAGTAGTCGATAATTTTAATGCACGCAGGCAACAGGTATAAAGGTAAGTTTGAAACGATAAATCGAATTAAACTAGGATCCGAGTGTATCGTGTTGCGCTGTTTCAGAAATTGCGACATTTTTCAAATCTTTTATCTCGTATATTTTGAGGATAAACCGTACAACAGTGAACGTTTGTACAACAGCATGCTTCTTGTATTACATAATGTATTATCAAGATGCCTACACTTGTACATAAAATCATGAATAAAATCTTATATTTTTAAAATAAATTAAACACTTGTTTTTCTTTCTACATTTATTTTTACTCTCCAGAACGACCGTTTCGCCTGGTGAAGGCCTTTTCAACTGGTGAAGTACATGGTGTGGTTTTTTCTTATATACTATTACATTAGATGGAATTTATACAAAGCAAAAAAGGTGGGTGGTTGTTACAGTTTAAGAATTATATCCATTTCTAATCTCTTATTCTTACCTGAGAATTTTTACCTAATTGCAGCTGTGGGGAATTGTCATCTTTGGGATATACCCACATTTATTGCCTAGGTATCTACTTACTAAATATGAGAAAAAATACACGTTGAAATAATATCTTATATTATGCATTAATTGCTTTGGGGTGGGTGGTTGTTACAGTTAAAATATTATATCTAGTCCTAAACAATTAGGTCGTGTTGCAGCTGTAGGGGATATTCATCTGTGGGATATACCCACTTTTGGCAATCTAGATACCCATTTACTGAACATATAAGATTAAACATATAAGATAAAATATACACTGAGATTATATCTAACTATACATTATACATTATTAGGTTTGAAAATATTAAGTAAGGGAGAACTATATGTGTTAATCTGTTCGTTGATGATATTATTATTCAGATTCTTGTTAATTTCTAATTGTTCTAGTATGTTTAATTTTAGTCCTTTGTTGCAAAATTGTAGCGGGGTTGGTTTATTGTCGTCTGTAATATGATGGTTATTGTGGATGAGATGTTTGGCAAATTGTGATGTTTCTTCTTTTTTATACTTGTACGCTCTTTTATGTTCTTCAAAACGTGTGTTGAAGGCTCTCCCTGTTTGGCCTATGTATTGAGCATTACATTCTTCGCAGGTAATTTTATATATTCCGGATCTTTGAAGTTTGTCTATCTTGGTTTTGCAATTTTTAATGCTATTTCCCAGTGCGTTATTAACTTTAAAAGCGATATTTAAATTCTCATTCTTTAATGTTTTTATTATTTTTTCGGATATCTTGCCGAGGTAAGGAATAGAACCGTTTGCAATGTATTTTTTATCATTAATCATTGGGTATATGGAGCCGATTGTATTTTTATAAGACATTTTCTTTATTATTTTTGTAATACATTGCTTATCGAAACCGTTATTCTTAGCAATGTCATATATGGTGTTTATTTCGCTTATGTATGATTCTCTACTCAATGGAATATTAATTGCTCTAAATACCATCGAGTTAAAGGCTGCAAGTTTGTGGTGCCAAGGATGCATGCTCGTAGCATGTATTGTGGTATCCGTATACGTTGCTTTTCTAAAAATCTCAAAATGGTGCTTATTTTCTATTTTTTTAATATTTAAATCAAGAAAATTTATACTTTGATTCGTTTCTAGTTCGACGGTGAATTTGATCTTGTGATGCAATGAATTTACATAATCTGTGAATTTATTAAACTGTCTTATTGAGCCTTTCCAACAGATTAGAATATCGTCGACATACCTATAGTAATAGTGTATGTTTGTGGCGAGAGGTGAGCCCAAGATAATATTTTCTAAGTGGTCCATAAATAATATCTCATATTTAGTAAGTAGATACCTAGGCAATAAATGTGGGTATATCCCAAAGATGACAATTCCCCACAGCTGCAATTAGGTAAAAATTCTCAGGTAAGAATAAGAGATTAGAAATGGATATAATTCTTAAACTGTAACAACCACCCACCTTTTTTGCTTTGTATAAATTCCATCTAATGTAATAGTATATAAGAAAAAACCACACCATGTACTTCACCAGTTGAAAAGGCCTTCACCAGGCGAAACGGTCGTTCTGGAGAGTAAAAATAAATGTAGAAAGAAAAACAAGTGTTTAATTTATTTTAAAAATGGAATTCTACATAGTAAACGCTGTCAGTGTAAACAAAATTAAAAGTGCAAAATCTTATATGTATGTAGGTTATATAATTCACAAGTCATTGCCATAAATTTTTAGAAAGTTTTAAATAAATCACTTACTCAAACCATCATTGAGAAATCATGTAAAACACGCATGATTTATATCTTGTTATAAACGGTTATTAATTTGCTCGAAACTCACATTTTTTGAGGATTTTTTTTAATAACTTATTATTTTGTTTTATTTTTGTTTTTTAATCGAACACAAAAAGACGCAAGCACTGTTTTTATTTTATTAATCGCACTTTAAACATAAATATTATTTTCTCTTAGAAACAATTATGTAGATATGTGGTAACGCACAAATGAATACCAACATGCCGATAATATTATCAGGAAAAAATCGACGAATATCTGTAGAAAACACTTTAACTCTAGTTTGTATGTACCTCTCTGAATTATTAAACTTTTGAAGTTTATTAATCTAATATTTAGATTGGGCTATACAGATGACAGATTTCTTAAACTAGGTACTTTCCTATTTAAAACATACGCAATACATACAAATAAGTAAATAAAGATGAAACATAAACTTATGAAAGCTTTTATGAACTACATGATTTCTGTTGAGAATTTCATGTAAAACAACAAGCTAAAATTTGCGAAATTCAGAGTAAAATGGACATCATTCAGTAATGTCATGCAAAGATATGAATTTCTTCCTTTTGATGTCTTGGTTTGGTTATAAGACATGTATTGTGTATGTTTCTTCGTCTCTTTTAGATGAGATTACTTGAAATTTGTCGACAAATATCTACTCAGCATTTATTAGAGGTACCATTTTACACATGATGAGGTTCTCAGCAAAATAGAAGAAATCAGGCACATGTTGAACACCATAATAACAAAACGGCGTGGAAATTGCGTACGCCATATGTTGCAACACGAGGGTCTCTCACACATCATCTTTGAGGGAATGGTTGAGGGAGCAACTCGAAGAGCGCGTCTCTGCCGGCATTATCTAAAACAGGTGTGCGAGGACATGAAGTGTACACAGAGTTGAAGAGATGGATTGTTTGGTTGCCAACCAATCACCAAGATTGAAACCAAAGAAGAAGAAGATATAGAAAATTTTACTATTTTGTTTTGATAGCAAGACATCGTAGTGTAAGGATGTTATAGACTATAGTCATTACTTATATAAATGTTTTTTTCTCTCTCCAATTTACAAAAAATCCTGATTGTTTTCTAAATTTTGTGCTTTCTTGATTTAATCTGAGACTCTATTATACTGAATAAAGATATGACTGGCGGATCACATCTGTTCCTACTCTGTCAGTTCAGTGTTCCCAAGATATACTATTTCAGATTATTTGTGAAATTAACAAATAAAAATGACAAAATACCTACATATACAATATGTATAATTCTATATGCACATCAAGATGACACCATATCCATTTTTTAATCTGTGTACAATAATTAAATTTATGTTGTATAGATACTTTTAAAAATGCAAATAGGTACAACCTTAATATCTCTTGTGAAATATTATAATGATATGTACACTGCTAGCCCTATACAGGTATACCTAGTTGGGCAGCAGTTATTTTTTTAATGAAGAATATTTTTAATGAATAAGGCGTGATAAAGAAATAGGTAAACAAAATAAAAATTCACTTTCAAGATTTTTGATCGAATCACTTTTCGGTTTATAGACTTGTTTCGCTAATCCAGTTTCAGGCAATGCTTCGGCAAAGGTACATAATTAGTCAAGCTCAAGTAGAGCACTACAGTTTTCACATTCTTGCTTCTCATTTTACTTATTATCAAACCTTAATTCCTCTTTCAACAACATTTCCAACAATTTACCATGGAATATAATAATAATAATTTCCCAACATTATTTAAACATTGTTTGGCAAATTTTCAGTCAGAATTGTGTGAATAATTGTTGAAGTATTTTGGAAAAACAACGTATTAATTAAAGGATTGGATAAATAGAATTATACAAAATCTAACATTTTAGTTGAATAACGCGATAATGAACAAATGGGGCTCCTACCCACAACTTAGACATTTATAATGCTTAATTGTAAATAAGAATACAAAAGAAATAGCCAATTATAAAGTTTCACATATTTTAATTATTATATATTATTGACGTTGGGTAGTTATTAGTATGATGGTGAGTGTATGTGGGGGAAAGGGAAGGGTAATGGATATAGGAAAGCGTTGATAAGGAAGGGATGAAGGTTTAAGGAAAGTAGGTTTAATTTTTAACCAGTAATATTACCAATAACCGCGGGTAATTGGCGTTTCATCGATGTCTTTGTGTAGTTAAATATATCCGGTTGGGGGTCAAGACTGTTGTAATAGCATCTGTTAAAATAATTATTAGGTATTCTGTGCGTAATTTGTTCTGCAGTATGGTGTATTTTATCTTAAAATCATAATGAATATAGTTTGCGTGGAAACATACATTATATAGTGTTACGACGTGTCCCTCATGGAGTATGCATCGAGTATTTTTTTTATTTACACGGACGTACCATACATTTTTTAATTGAATATTATTTTTATTTCAAGGCTTTTAATTCTTATACCTATGGAATAATTTAAAAAATATATTTTCTAAAAATTGGATTAATATAGAACTCAATAGATTGTAATACATTACATGTTACACACAAGAATAATTGAATTTACATACATAGATCATGATATTGAATCCAGAGCAGATACGGTCCGTACCAAGCTATTCCTGCGCACCAACGAAATGAAAATACTGCGATGCATAGCTGGCAAAAGTCTTTACAGAGAAAATGCAGCATAAAACAGGCCCTGGATCTAATTAAAAAAAAAAATAATATGTCATTGTTAAAGAAGTACATATACATCTTCCTACGTTCCCTAAAATAAACATAAATGCTTGTGCTATAGGTGAACGAAATCGGTCGAGCCAGGATTCGAACTCGCGACCACTGGATTGCTAGTCCAGTGCGCTAACCGCTCTGCCATCGACCCATCTATAATTAAAGAACAAGAAGAAGATGTTTTGATAAGTAAAATGCCTCTTTATGAAAGTTATTTCTTTGCTGCGGTTTTATTTGTCTTTAGTATGTTGATTTTACGTATTTGTTTGAGTATAATTAAACGTATTTGTTTGAATATGATTATATTCATTAATTTCATCTTGGCGAATGAACTGACGATATCAAACAGGCAATGAACGTTACATTAAAAAAAACATTTTTAGTCTAAAAATGTCCTCGGCGCTATCTTACAAGGAAGAATGCATACATATTGTTTTATTTATTTTAACTCATACAGGAATTTCACCAAATAAATAATAATTGAATGATAAATCGACAAATTTATTACGTTCATAATAAGGACATAAACAAATTATGTTTAAAATTAAATTATTGCATAAATAATGAATTCTTGTTTGTTGATATTCATTTTTATCAAGCTGCCTATGTCGAGTTGTAAATGTGTAATAAAAGATTGTTTATTGCTATATAAAATGAATAAACGATACCAAAGTTAACCCTTAATCCTTGGGATATTAAAGTATACGTGTACTTTGCCGAAAGGTGGTGATAATTTTACTTTTATTCAAAAGTAAACACCAGAAAAATACGCCGAGTCCCAACAAGAGGCAGATCCTACCAAGACCGAGTCACGTAGGTGTTATGTTTATGGACGTGTTTGTTAGGTGGGGCACGAGATAGGAGAGTCCCGGGATGGGGGGTGACGGGGGCGAGGGATAGGAAAGACGAAGACGAAGACGGGAGGCCGGGATAGGATAGGCGAAGAGATATGATATGATAATAACAATAATTTATACGGGACCATTTCCCGCGAAAACTTTACCTCAAGATGAAAATTTTTCGTAACAGCCTTGTGGAGAATTTCAGTCGAAAGGAAAACTGAAAGCTTCTTAAAGTTATATACTTATAAAATATTTCTATATACAAGACTATAAATAGACACCATCGCGCTGTGTCTCTAAGAGACGGGTCAGTAAAGTATTTTTTAGTTTATTCAGTGTGAATTTATTATAGCAGGTATAATAAAATATTATATTATACTATGTAAGTACGTTCTTGTATTTCATAGACTAGTTTGTCGGTATTTATAGTAGAGACACATAATATTTCAACTTAAGAGTACTTTGAAGGAAGATCTTGATGTAATTTTTATTGTTTTTATTTACTATATATTAATTTATTTTTTTATTTAATTTTTAATTATTTTTTTTATATTTAAGTACTAAATTGATTAGCAACGTACGATATTAGCAACGAACAGAAATATTGAGTTATCTAGTTGTTTGAACTTATGGTTGTTCGAAAGAGCAAGGAGAATTATGTATGCTCCTATATATTTTAAACTCAAAAAAAAAATCAAAAAAATATGGGACCATAATATTATTATGTGAAACAAGTTGCATGCAACACATGAGATCCAACTGTCGATAGCGATAGTATGTATGTTTAGTTGAAGAATACTCAAATCAAAATTATTGAAATTTTAAGACATTAGTTTTCTATAAAAAAAACATGTTTGTCTCTTGAAAAAATCGACAGTTTGAAAACATTATTGTTATTAGAAACACAAATGTTTTCAACACATCCAATTCATTGGTCACACTTTTTAATTCCCTAATAAGAAGTCTTCTGGAATTTGGTTCCACCGTTTGGAATCCAAACTACACCATCCACATAAATATCATAGAAAAGTTGCAAAGAAAATGTTTAAAGAATCTAAATTATCGCAATATGTAGAGTACACTTTGATTCTTACATCCAAGCATTAAAAATCTACAAAATTAAATTTCTCTAAACTAGAAGACAAAAAAATCGATCTTTGTTTTCTACATAAAATTTTAAACAATAAAATAGATAGTATTCCTCTTGTGGAATCAATACCTTTCCATTGCCCTTCCAGAAGTGTTAGACATCAATCACTATTCTATGTCAGCCATTCCCGAACTAATTATATGCAAAACTTTTACATAAACAGAGCGTGCACATCTTTCAATAAAAATTGTATGAAGGATCCAGCTCTGGATTCTTTTAGCTCTGGTTTGAACACTTTTATAAATAAATTATTGAAAATAGTGGGCGTTTAACGGGGTGGGGGGGGGGGGGGTCGTGCCCCGGCGCATCGAGGGTGCCGTTGAGTCTGGGGGTTTCAGCGTAACCAAAATCTACAGAACTATTGTCACTTCCTTTCTCCATTTTCCTTTCTATTCCTGGATCCATTCCTATCCTATTTCCTGTTTCTTACTTATATATTATATACTTATGTTTCTGTTAATAGAACGAAGAATACTATAATTGGCGCCATAAAACGTGAATCTATATATAACATATTACATACATACATACCATCACGCCATGTCCCTTGCGGGGTAGGCAGAGAGAACCGAACGCCACATTTTTCTATCCTGGCATGCATCCCTCGCTTCGTCCACATTCATGCATCGTCTCATACATGCTCGTCTATTGCTCACACTTCTAACATTTCCGTCTTTCAAAATTTCGTTCACATGGTCGTGCCATCCCTTTCTTGGGCGTCCCCGACCTCTCATTCCATTCCTTTCCGCTCTGTATATTTTCTTCGTCAGGCGCTCCATATTCATTCTCCCCATGTGACCAAAACCATCTCAATGTGTTCACTTTCATTCTAGTAATGACATCTTTCTTCATCTTACATTCTTTCCTTATGTCCTCATTTCTTACCCGGTCATACATCGTTCTATTACAAATCCTTCTTAACGATCTCATTTCAACTGCATTTATTCTACTTTCATGCGTCTTCTGCCATGTCCAGGTTTCACTTGCATACGTCAAGGTTGGCACTACGACGGCGTTATGAATGGCATCTTTGGCATCCTTTGATATGTTGCGATCATTCATAATTGGTCTTAGTGCTCCATTCACTCTGTTTCCTGCCATAACTCTTCTTTCGATCTCTTTATCGAGTTGTGTTAGGTACCGATATGTCTATTATTACAGTCTTATCGTTTACAGTAGATATTTGTGTTAGGTACCGATATGTCTATTATTACAGTCTTATCGTTTACAGTAGATATTTGTGTTAGGTACCGATATGTCTATTATTACAGTCTTATCGTTTACAGTAGATATTTGTGTTAGGTACCGATATGTCTATTATTACAGTCTTATCGTTTACAGTAGATATTTGTGTTAGGTACCGATATGTCTATCATTACAGTCTTATCGTTTACAGTAGATATTTGTGTTAGGTACCGATATGTCTATTATTACAGTCTTATCGTTTACAGTAGATATTTGTGTTAGGTACCGATATGTCTATTATTACAGTCTTATCGTTTACAGTAGATATTTGTGTTAGGTACCGATATGTCTATTATTACAGTCTTATCGTTTACAGTAGATATTTGTGTTAGGTACCGATATGTCTATTATTACAGTCTTATCGTTTACAGTAGATATTTGTGTTAGGTACCGATATGTCTATTATTACAGTCTTATCGTTTACAGTAGATATTTGTGTTAGGTACCGATATGTCTATTATTACAGTCTTATCGTTTACAGTAGATATTTGTGTTAGGTACCGATATGTCTATTATTACAGTCTTATCGTTTACAGTAGATATTTGTGTTAGGTACCGATATGTCTATTATTACAGTCTTATCGTTTACAGTAGATATTTGACCAGAAGTCAAATGTTGAAAAAAATATATTTTTTGAATCTTTTATGTCGAAATTGTTACGGTTTTTTTAAAAATTAGATATTTAAACCTTTCGAGAAACAATCTTTATTCGTATTAAAAGGGTTATGCCTATGTGGAAAATAAATTTTGTTCTTGTGATACACGATGCTCGACAGTTGAGAACCGATATATTATGTAACAAAAATATTCTAAAACATTGAGGAACCAAAAAAAAAATTTAAACGGTCAAATATCATGTTTCTACATATTACAGCATCATATAAAATCTCAAAAGTTGCCATTTTGCCGTTAGAGCATTCACTTTTATTCGACAATAAAAATTTATGGAGGATAGATACCACTTCAACGTTTAATATATAAACTGCGTATAAACAAGAAGAAAATTTGTTGGCCAAAGTAAATTTTTAGCAAAAGGTTTACCTTATTTAACATCTGTCGATATTGTTTTATAGGTGATTGAAAACGCTTTTTACACTGTGTTTATATTTTAGTTGGTCGAAATATTTTTCATATCCAATGTTTTTCATTTCAAAAGATAACATGTTTCTTAAATTTTTATTATACCTACGTAATTTTAAAAATTAAAATAATATATAAATCTATTATGCCGGGGATCGAACCCTGGGCGCCAACAAAGAAGTCAATCAAAACGATGGGCGGCTTACTTCTGCCGTCTTCATCACTTCTCAACCTGTAGGGCAAGTCTGGACAAGCGATAGAATCAAAACCCTCATGATAACATGGATATAACTCTATAAGATAATTATATCCATGATATGGGTTCTCATGAGGGTTTTGATTCCATTGTTTGACCAGACTTGCCCCCCGAATTTCATACACTAGCAAAAAAACTATTATTAACTAACTACTATTATCTCCTTCACAGCGACATGAAATAAAATTATGTCAAAATGAGTCGTATGAAAATTGGTTATGGTTCAAACACAAAAATTAAATATTTTTAAAAATAACTGATGATTAATGCAACAGATAGCGCGAGTCTCATTTTTTAATCTAACCTAACATAAAATGTGATAAAAACCTATATCGCTACTTTTAAATGCAAAAAGTATATAAAGCTGATAAAATAGGAACGAAAAGTAGAGGTCGGCCAAGGAAAAGTTGGCACAATCACATAAATGGAATTTCGAAAAGAGGAGACGAAAGAAGTAAGAATAATACTTGGACGAGCGTGCATGAAACGATGCATGGATGTGAATGAAGTGAGAAATGTATGTCAATAGAGATGAGTCTATCATTGTGTTCTCTCTGCCTACCACAAATAGGGAAATGACGTGATGATATGGTATGAATAATATGCAAAAGCGATAACATGAAGATGTTACGAAAACTGTTTTTTAATACTACATCAAGGAGCCTCTATATTGAACAAGTAACGAATATTCGTTTTTATAAATATCAATTTGGTAGTTTGTAAAATAATTAAGCATTTTCATATTAATGTGCTAGATGAAATATTTTTTGTTCAAGTGAATTAATAAGAAATTAATTTACGTATAAACGAGATTAGAGGTATGTTAATAATTAAAATTTCATCACGTGATGTCGACATACAAATATATAATATTTTTTTCTTTCTTTGCATAGATGGCGTGCTGTTGAAACATTGTGGTGCGTGCCAAGTCGACTAAATATTTGCTGTATTCGTGTTTCGTGGAGATCATTATTGCTAATTTGATTTAAGGAATGTGATTTATATATAAAGTAGATTATAAATTAATGTAAATAATAGAAGCAGGCATAATGTCGGATTATCTGACAAGATGGCTTGATGAATTTATAAAATCGACGTTGAATGGCAAAATACCCGTCATAAATTATTCTTCCTATACATCCATTAGACGTTGGTACATCTGACTATGAATCAAATAGGCGTGAGGCGCAATCTTGAAGACTTTGGTAAATTACTATTTCAGGAAAAAGACGGTAAAATAAAACAAGTAATTTTAAGTTACACAGTAATTTAATGACTGATACTGGTTAGTGCATTAAAATACAATGGAAGTTTTTTACTTAATTGATATGGAGTTCCAAGAGTTGCGACTTTAGAAGTTACCTAATTAAATAAATTTAAATAAATATTATTCAGAGCCCACAATCAAGCAAGAAATATCATGGAATGATATAACGGCGCTATAAACTTGTACTACTAGAACTTAATTAAATAAAATAGGTTACCATTTTTCCGTACAGATAGACAAGTGAAAACTGAAATCGATCTAATAACGCCTGAATATAATGCAACATGTAAAGCAGTCACAATTCATGTTCAAAATACCACATTATTCATTTATCAAAATAAGAAATGAATCAAGCTAGAAATAATTTAAACGTCCATTGTCATCGGGAATGCACAAAATTTGAAAATTCCAGAGCTCTATTAAAAAAAATAATAATTGAAAAATTCCACTACAGACAAGTGAAGAAAAATAAATGGGTTGTAATCAAAATAGTGAGCCACTCCAATTCCAGTCAATCGCTTGAAAAATGTTACCATTGGATCGAGACTTTTTGCTCTAAAGTCAGGTAACTTACTAACTGACAGAACCACAAGCGACGACGAATGAGCTGAATGTGAGACTTAGTGGACAACGAATTCGTGTCGACATGATATATTAAAAATCAATAACTGTTTCATACCCACGAAGTAATTCATTGAAAACAAAATATTTCCAAATACGTAGGTAAGTGAATCAATTTCTCGTGACGTTTTCTAATTAAAGTTACAACTAACAATGTAACGGAAATTATTTTTGGAAGTTTGGAATCGTTAAATTATAAATTATACCATAATTACTAAACAACGCCAGTTACATACCTTCAGACTAAATTATTATGTAATTTGACAACGGCTATAGGTACGTAGGGTTAATATACCTATACGTCCCGTACGATAAGGGACTATCGTCGTATTTGACCATCGCGTCCTGTATTTCTACGAGTCATGCATTTTTCCCGTTTTGAAATGCGTCGATAAAGCAAATACGAACTTCGGCGGCATCAACAGAGGCGCAAGTAATAAAATAGGTATGTGTTTTCAAGATTAAATGCTAAATTGGGAAGAGATATTGTAGACATATTAGGCCTTACTTACTATTTAAAATACGAGTTTAATCCGATGCTAAGTCAGTTTTGGCCAAACAAAAAACTGGGTAAGTATCAGCTTAAATACAAATTGCAAATAGTAAGTAAGGCCAATTATGTATATTAATAAAGATACAGGTCAACTCATTTATAAAACGATAGTAGAATCACAAATTTCCTTCTGTCATAATGAAACTGAAATAAAAAATCCAAATAATACAAATCCAACCCATGAGAATAATTGTTTTAAATTGTAATAGAAGAACAAAGATACATGAAACTTTAAATGATTTAAACCTATTGTCTGTCAGACAAAAAATATTTCATGGCATAATACAGAAAAATCTCAAAACTAAAATTAGATATTATAATCTAAAGTAATAAAGCAATCAAAATGTTAGTGTATGTGTGTGTGTGTGTGTGTGTGTATGTGTGTGTGTGTGTGTGTGTTTGTCTCACGCCTTCTGAAAAACCAAGAGCATCTAAAAATCTAATTTATGTGCGAACGTGTACCTGTATACCTGATGCAGTGTCACGCTAAAAATAATGCGATAAAAATGCTGAATTTTAAAAATATTTCAATAATTATTTTTTTCATACAAAATTTTCCAAGTCGTATCTGTCAAAAAAGTGTACATTTTGCACGCATATATCTGTTAGTTTAAAAGTTAGAAGTACGTATTTACACGAAAAAAAATTACTTTCAAGTATAACTTAGCGTTTAAGTGAAAAACATGGTGAATATTTTGTATAATTATAATGTTTAACTTATTTTTAAAGTAAGCGTTTTGTACATAAATGCCGCCATTTTAATATCTTTTCATACAATATTTCATTTTCCTACCGAATGAATATGTTCTTGAAAATAATAAACCTTTGAAATAAATATAAATATTTATTTATTTATTTATTTAATTTCAATTTACGGTTTGATAACCTTTTACACATACAAGTATACATAATATATTAAAAACAACAGAATTTAAAAAAAACAAATAAAAACAAACAAATATACAAAACGAAAATAAAAAATGAATAACAATATAAAAAAGGTGAAAACATGTAAAAATATGTAAAAAATAATGAAAAACATTTAAAAAAAAAATATGTAAAAAATAATGAAAAACATTTAAAAAAAAATATGTAAAAAAAAAACATGCGAGAAACATTCAAAAATATGTAAAAAAATAAACAAAAAACATGTAAAAATATGTAAAAAAAAAATAAATAAAATACATGTAAAAAATAATGAAAATCATGTAACAAATATGTAAAAAATATGTAAAAAATAAACAAAAAGCATGCAAAAATATGTAAATAAACAATGAAGAACATGTTAAAAATATGAAAAAAAAAGTAAACATACATGCAAAAATTAATACAGGAAAAAAGAAATGAGAAAAGTAGTTTAAAAACCGACAAAATAATCTAATGTTTGGTCTCATTAACAAGTGCAGTGTATAGGCAACTTCTATAGATGCCGATCGAGTCATTAAATATATCTGTGTATTGTGCATACTGGTTCCCCAAACTATGCATTCTTTGCAAGGTTGAATTAGCCCGGTATACGCTAGTGTTAGTATGACAATAAAATGGCGCGGTACTGCGTGTGACCAGGGACGGCACCCGCAAATTTATAGCACTGAGCAAGTAAGGGGTGTCAGTATGCGAGTTTAATATTTTAAATAAAAATAACAGATCTGCTAAAATTCTTCTCTGTGACAGTGGCAATAAATTGGTTAGCTTCATAAGACTGTTATAATTTATATAATCAATCGGTATTCCAAGTTTAAAATTAATAAACCTAAGAAATTTTCTCTGAACTTTTTCCAAAGTATTAATATGAATAGAATAACAAGGAGACCAAACAGTGGAATTATATTCAAGGTGGCTTCTAACAAGAGTTTTATATAATAAAGACAAAGTAAAAATATTAGTGAAAGCATTTGATACTCGCAATACAAATCCAAGCATCTGTAGAGCTCTGTCATGAATGTTGTTGATGTGTTTTATAAACGAGAGTTTTGTATCAAATGTCACCCCAAGATCTTTCACTTCAGCTGTTCTAAGTAGAACATTGTTGTTCAATGTATATTTATTAAGAATCGGTGATTTAATTTTATAAAATGAAATAACTTGACATTTGTTAATATTCAGATTCAACTTATTAGAAAGGCACCAATCATACAAAGTATCCAGATTTCGCTGTAATATCAAACAGTCATTCAAATCTTTGATCTTCCGGAAAAGTTTTAAATCGTCAGCAAAAAGAAGAACCTTTACATCGTCAAAAATATTTATGATATCGTTTATAAATAGAATAAACAATAGGGGACCTATGTGGGATCCCTGAGGTACCCCGCTGGTAGCTTTAAACTGATACGATTCAACAGAGCAAATTTTAACATACAACAATCTATTGCAAAGGTAAGATGAGAACCAATTAAGTAATTTGCCATTAATTCCCA
Organism: Molanna angustata; assembly: GCA_963576475.1. NCBI lineage: Eukaryota > Metazoa > Arthropoda > Insecta > Trichoptera > Molannidae > Molanna > Molanna angustata. The sequence continues at coordinate 8,070,510 of OY754971.1, read as the reverse complement.
TCTGTTTCATTTTGAATATTAAAATTTGGTGAGATACCTTGTCAAAAGCCTTGCTAAAGTCTGTGTAGATGGAGTCTACTTGAAATTTGTTAGCAAGACAGTTCGAAAGGTAATTTTCATATTCAGTTAAGTTGGTTAAAGTTGATCTACCAGAGAAAAAACCGTGTTGATTTGGAGTTATAATCGGTTTTACAAAAAACATAATTTTATCCAGGACTAGACTTTCCAACATTTTTGGTAAAGTCGACTGTATACAGATAGGACGGTAATTCGATATGTCCATTTTGTCACCTTTTTTGAAAATGGGTGTTAAGTGACTAATTTTCCATTGTGAAGGGAAGCTTCCTTCGAAAAGAGATTGATTGAAAAGTGTGCATATGGGTGCCGCCATTTCGAGTGAACAGGACTTTAAAAATACCGGAGGAATATTATCCGGTCCTCCCGATTTGTTGGAATCTAGTTTATTTATTTTCGCTGTAATGTCAGCTGGTGTAAATAGAAAGTTTGGGATATTTAGAAATTGAGACGAGATGTACGAAGGAACTGTCGAATCCAGATCTTCGATATATACAGATTTAAAGAAATCTGCAAACAGGTTAACGATCCCTTGCACATTGTCCCTACTCTTGTTACCATAGTACATCTGGCTAGGATAAATCAATGAGTTAGTTCTTTGTTGTTTTGTAAAATACCAAAATTTCTTTATATTCGTAGGAATAGATTGCTCGACAGTTGAGATGTATTCTTGATAACAACAACGAGTAAGTAAGCTACATTTTTTTCTCAACACACAAAAAGTTTCGTAATTAATAATAGAACGGGTTAATAATAGAAATATGAAATAATAAAATGTAACGTAATTAATAATAGAAATATGAAATAATAAAATGAAACACAAGACATTACAGCAAGTTTTAAGACGTATATTGTAAAAGTCTGTTAATTATTAGTAAAGATATGGGCATAATAAAATTGCATAATTTGTATATAATATTTGATATTTCGGACAATTTTCATTTTTATGGCATCGAACAAACCAATGTAGGTACCTACATATTCAAAAAATGTATCCGAACCATTCGATATTACTTACGTGTTCGAATCGTTTCCATGGCTACAGAAAGAATGTGATATTCAAATAAAATTTGTTAGGAATCGAATTTATTTAGAAGGTTGTTGTAGGTAGGTACCTACCTAATACTATTTACTTACAAATCAACAATAATATACCTATACTGATTTCCTATAGGAAAATTATTTTATTTATTTATTTATCAACCGTTTGTCCGATTATAATGAAACTTTGGTGAATTGTCGAGCGTATGCCCAGGATGGTTTTTGGATTTAAACTTTTTTCTTATTCTTCTTCTTCTTCGTGTATTTGGTCGTTTTACCTATGAAGGGGGAGTATCCTGGGAAAAGAAGGTCCGACTGTCCCTCCATCTCTTCACAGGTCTTCCAGGACGGGTTCTGCATATAAACTTTTTTCTTCTTTTTCTTCAACGTGTACTTGGTCATCATACCTATGAAGATGAACTATCCTGGGAGATGAAGGTCCAATTTTCCTTCCATCTCTTCGCAGGTTTCTGGATTTAAACTTTTTTCTTCTTCTTCTTCATCGTCTATTTGGTCATTTTACCTTTGAAGGTGGACTAACCTGGGAGAAGAATGTCCAATTTTCCTTCCATCTCTTCGCAGGTATCTGGATTTAAACTTATTTCTTCTTCTTCTTCTTCATCGTGTATTTTTGGTCATTTTACCTATGAAGTTGGAGAATCCTGGGAGAAGAAGGTCCAACTGTCCTTCCATCTCTTCGCAGGTATCTGGGTTTAAACTTTTTTCTTCTTCTTCGTGTATTTAGTCATTTTACCTATTAAGTAGAGCATCCTGGGAAAAGAATGTTCTTTCATCTCTTCGCGGTTCTTCCAGGATGGTTTCTGGATTTAAACTTTTCTTAACCGACTGATGGGACGGGATGTAATGAAGGGAAGGGATGCACTAAAGGGCCTGAAGGGACGGGAGGTATAAAACTGCCTGAAGGGACGGAAGGTAGTGAAGGGTCTGATGGGAAGGGACGTAATGAGGGATTAAAGGGACGGGAGGTACTGAAGGGCCTGAAGCGGCGGGTCCTGGAGTCTAATTCTGTTTCTTCTTAATTTTATGTAGACCTTTAGGGCAGTTTTTATACAAACTATTTCCTATTGTCTAATTCATCTTCTTCTTCTTTTATGTATACATTTGGGTCATTTTTTTATAAATTTTTTTTCCTTTAGTCTAATTATTATTCTTCTTCATTTAAGTACGTAGACTTTTGGGAGAGTTTTAATACAAACTATTTCCAATAGTCTTATTCGTTTTCTTTTATGTAGACCTTTTGGTCAATATTTATACAAACTATTTCCAATAGTCTAAATATTCTTCTTCTTCTTTTTTGTAGACCTTTGGGTGAGCTTTTATACAATCTATTTCCAATAGTCTAATTCTTCTATTAGGTATATGTATTTTTACTTATTTTATGTAGACCATTGGAATAGTTTTTTATACAAACTATTTCTTATAGTCTTATACTTATTTTTCTCTTTTTTATTTAGTCTTTTGGGTTAGTTTTAAGTCTAATAGTCTATTGTGCAGAAATATTATTAACGATATGCACACTTGATGAAAATACATATGAAATGAATGGGATATGGGATGTGACGATATAACCTGCACTAGAATCTTTTCAATACTTTTGTTTAATTAAATTTAAACCATTTATATCATCCTATTTTGAATAATTTTCAACACCTAATATTTAAAGAATGGGGGTTGTGGCCATTACTGAACTCTTCACAACATTTATATTCAAATTAAAAACTATTTACTATAGTTCAAGTCTTCTTCTTCTTCGTTAATGAAGACTTTCAGTCAAATTGAGCAAAAATATAATGCACACTTGATGAAAAAATATAAAAACGAATGGGATGTGACCAATACTAGATCTTTTCAGTACCTACGTTTGTTTAATCAAATTTTAACCACATCCCAACATCCAAAATTACTAAATTTTCAATAGGTACACATTACAATTTGTTTTCGATGATAATATTTAAAAATGGGGGTTGTGGCCAAACCAATCTCTTTACAACGTTGATAAACAGTCATATTTAAAACCATTACGCATAGTCCATGCGAGCAGAAATTGTATAAATATTATACTTCATTCACACTTTATAGCAATATATAAAAAAGAATGGGTTGTGGCCATCACTTGAACATTTTACAATACTTAAACTCAATCAAATTTCAAACCACTTTTCATAGTCTGATATTGCAAAATAATTGGGTGACAATATTATAAAAACGATTGCTTTTTCTTTCACAATTTTACATTCTTGGCCAACGGCGGGACATAAAAGCTAGTAAAGAATATAACACAAGAAGCAGAGAAGATATAAGATTAGCCAAACGAAATATAGTCTCATCGCATTCTTCGCATGGGCTTAAATTATATGAAAGCATTCCGAGGGTCATAGAAGAGGAAAAAAGTTTTGGTCTTTTTTAAGAATAAATGTGTAAACTTTATTATTAAAAATTAAAATAATTGTTAATGTGTTACTATAGATTAGGCTATGTATTGTAAGAAAGAGATCTATTAAAATAAATAAAAAATACTTAGTAAAAATAAATAGCATTTTCTGTCCGTATTCTATACAACACCCTCTCAACAGCCGCTGGTGTTTCAAATGTCGATGTTGAATGGTCTTGGTATTATAGTACTTCTACTTTACAAACTGCATGAAAATTGGCTCAGATGGTTTAGTCATGTGTAAAGAAAACGACCTGAATATATTGACAGTGTGGTTACGAGTTTCACATTGCTGAGACGTCGTGGGGTTGGAAGCTTCGATGGCGTGAAATGGTTAGGCGAGATGTGAGAATGGAATTTTTTTAGAAAGTTTGTCAATATGCTAATGCTAACGAAAAACGTAGTTTGTCTTTCAATGTGCTTCTGTCTAGTTAAAACGCTGCGTTGATGTCGTTTGGTAATGAATGCTGTTAAAATGTCTCGTGTTTGTTCCTTTGAGACAGTCGATCACGATTGACCGGTCGATCGCAAGAGGTTTTAGTATCGATCGCATGCTAACTTAAGAGTTTTAAAGACGTTTTTCTGACTTGTAAAAGTAAAATAACGTTGCTTCTTTCATAATTTATACATTTTCTTGTGAGGATATACCAAATACCATTGACATGGAATAGCTTTCTTTTGATAACGAGATGATGCAGATCATTTCAGACTTACCTACGCTTCATAGCCAGAGCAACAGATTTTCGTCTCATTTAATCAAAGAAAAATACCCAAAACTAAAACAGATCGCCCGGCAAAAGTTTGTGAATCTGCTTTTTAGGAAATGAAAATAATTAAGTTAAAATATCGCGATCGCCTTACTGACGAACATCTATCTTCGTGCAAACGTTTGGCACTTAGTAAATACGTGCCTTCCTACGAGAAATTAACGGAAAACACGAAGTGCCATTCATCGATCTCTAAATAATATGTATGGATCTATGTATCTACAGTGAATGCCTTTACATAAAAAAAACGAGTGGATTGTGGCCAACGCTAAACTCCTCACTAACAAGTCACTCTATCGTACTTACCAACTCTGGCCGTGGCACAGTTGGTAAGTCTTTCGGTTTCTGTGCGGGCGTCCTGGGTTCAATTCCCAGCAGAGGAGAAATTTATTTACTCATCTTTATGTCAGTTATGCCATCACCCCGACCAGACTTCGGAGCATATCTTCTGGGAATGCTCTCACCCAAATGTGTCCTACAACAGAACAGAGCTCCTCGCTGCTGTCCGTGCTCGCTGACCTAGTGGTCTCGAAGAAGAACTCAAATTATTTGCCATGATTATAGTGCCCTTCTATCTGACATTACTGCTGAATAAGAAATTAGAAATTTCAGCGTGTCCTTGGTCAACTCTCTGATGCCCAGTTTACATAGGCTTGAAGTAATCCCGCGACAATACATGTCTTTGAATATTATTTTCACCGACGTTGATTGTCATTTTTTGCTAGAGCTACTCTTCATGCCATGCATTCTCATAAGCGTTCTGTGAAGGTGGACGTGGGCGTAGTTTGTAAAATTATTTATGATTTTAAAGTGTCATTATGAAAAATTGATAATTCTTTTATGCCTTTTTACGAAACTGATGTGTTTTTTTACCAATTTGAAAAAAAAAATTCAAGTTTCCTGGTCACTGAAATATTTGACAGTTAAAAAAATTCTTTCAAATCTAATGGGGTCTAAGCGAGTATTAGATATACAAATTCGCAATATTTGAAAAGAATCGAATGAGTATGTACTTTAATCTACAATCGATAAAGTAGAATAAACACCCTGTACATTGTACACAGCACATAGCACATATAGCACACATACAGATACATTGTGATGAAACTTTCAGAATACAATCGCAGCATGATGCTAGTTGATAATTTGCAATAAAAAATAGCCTAAATAATTGCGAAATCATAACTCCCCACTTTATCCCCTGTGGTTAGTGATGAGTAAAAAATCTGCTTGTGAGTCGATCGCTTGTCGTTCAATTTTTTTGCTGTCGGCCGCCGATGGCCTAAGTCTGCCCACGCCTGCTATCAGGTATGGCAACCCTGTCTGAATGAACAGAATATCTTTTGTTATAAGTTCATGCGACAGGTTATATCCAACAGAGCATAATAGGTTTAATACTTTTATTTTTGTGACATTATAAAAGAGAAGGACCTATTATGGGAAAACATTAGGAACAAATAAAGCAAATAAAGGGCTGAAGAGAACAATGATATGACGTATAAATTGGTGTGCCGTGTTTACAAATACGCGTGATTTAGCTATAAGCATTGTTGTAGATGTTAGGGCGTTGACAAAACCCCCCGCTTTTATCGCGATAGTTAAAGCTCGCAGGCATACATAATATTTGAAAGATCGAATTGAAATTTCGCTTGTTTCATCACCACCTGCTCCACGTGTGGGTGCTCTAGTGTTTTCTTCACCCACGTGGGGGTGAAGAAAATGTAGATATCTAGATAAACAAATCAATAGTTTTTTGTGACGACAAAAAATTAAATTATTAAAATGCGGCAACTTGTTATTCTGTGCGAATCAAACCAATAATTGCCATATAGATAACCTGGTAGTTGTCTTAGAAACGGAATAAATAATACAATGTAGCGGTTTATGACTAAAAATTTCTGCTCGAAAGTTAGTTGATACTTCTAAAAATATATAAATATGAACTATGTTACAAGGAAAAAAAATATACTTTAGACTGTACAAACAATAAAATATTTTTTGTTTACTGATTCAAATTCTTGAATACATTATTAACGGACTCATTTAACAATTATTGAAAATGTGCTTAGCACAAAACCGGTTGTAGGTTGTAGTCTAAATAAACAGTAGAATTAAGTTATTAACGTTTTTTTATTTTTAGTATTATTAAAATTTTTAAGAAATAATTATTTACTTACTTTTCCAAAAACGTATGGTCATTTCGAATTTATCGAAAAATTAAAACAAGGAAAAGAAATAAAAAGTTACTGAAAATAAGTCATTGGTAAGTTTATGACTTGTTCGCATAAAAATATAATTAAGTGGTAAATTGGAATTATATTTTGGACGGTGAAGGATTCTACATTCTATTCAAACATGGCGTAAAAGATATAATACCTACCCAGCTCTATGATCTTTACCATAACATCAGCGTAGTCAAGTTTAAAATACTACGCTGGTTAGGATATTTACACCGTATGGATGATCTGGAGCTCCCAAAAAGGATGTTGTCTAATGACCCTACCGTTAGAAGAAGCGTAGGGAGACCTAAACTAAGATGGTTGGGCGGCGTTGTCGCGGATTGTCGGTCTATGGAGCATCAGAACTGGAAGGTGTCAACCAGCGATAGATCAGTATGAAGAAGAATTCTTGGAGGCAGCTAGGATCCATCCAGGGTTGTGACGCTGATGATGATGATGGTAAAGGATTCTTCACAAAAAATAGTTGTACGCCATTCCGAAAAAAACATAAAAATAAAACGATTACATATTGAGTGGGTATTAGGATGTCCTTAAAAGTTTTGTTATGAACATATATTGTTAAAGAGACTAAAATAATTTTAAGGCAATACAATTTATTTGAGGGTAGGTAAGGTTTAAATAAAGTTAATATCACAAAAGAGCGCAGATGGTTTAGCTTTTAGAAGGGTCTGACTATATCTACACTTAGAATATGAACATAATGATGATTGATTGGTTATATTCAAAATACTAAACCAAATACGGTTCTTCGCATTGATTTTATTTTTATAATATTTTTCCATCTAAGGATGTACCAACAAGGCGGAAATTAGGTGAGCAATATTGATTGAAGGTCTTGACTCAATTCCCTGAACACTTTTTCATGAATATTTAATTCATCCATCGTTTCCTTTAGCCGAAATTATTCATATTTTGTTCGAAGTTTTGCCATCGTGGTAACGAAATTACATGGGAAATTGTTTTTCTATTATTGTAGGACAATTTTTATTTCTTCGTCTAAGGACTCGGATCAAAACCTAGTAGATACCTGAAAATTGATTTTTGTGATATGAATCCAAGAACACGAATAAATTATATATTTATAACCGACTTTCAAAAACGTGAACTTTCTTATTTTTTTTATTATGTATGTTTGTGATTTATTTTTTACCACCTTGACCGATTTCGACTAGGATCACTCGTATACGAGTGGATAGCCGTAAAACAATATAGAATATAGAATAGACCGATTTCGATGTTTTTCATTTAAAATGCTGTCTTCCAATTCGTCCCATTTCAAATTGATCAAGATATGATCGTGGAATCCATGAGTAATTCATCAACAAATAAAAACTCTTCACACTGTCTGATTATGATGATATCTTTTTTAAAAGGAAGGGAGTGATTTTTAAATTAACAAACATATGAGTTTCATTGAGTTCTGATAATAAAACTCACGAGAAAAAAATATCAAACTCTTCAATTCTCAAAATCGTCAACAGTTAATAATAATTATTTTCCACGTACTCCGAATTCGATGTTTTTTTGTTAGAACTGGATTATTAGACCTACTTCTGGGGTGTCTCCATGTAAACTTAGTCAAGAGGTTCGAAGATGGGAATCATGAGATCTTATAAGGATAATAATATAACTACATACATACATCTCAGTGAATCGAACAATGTATTTTAAGGTACTGTCGTTATGTTTTTGCAATTCCTCAAGTCTTCTTTATTAAAAAATATCCCAAATACTTTCATAATATTATTAAAACAAGAAATAAGATGAAAAATGTAAAAATAGTAGATACGAAATATAAACCTGCATTTTTTGTAATATAAACCACCATATGGGAGTTAGAAAAATAAGTTAGTATTTATATTTTCTATTTTTTTTTTATTGAGTAACATAATATGAACATACACATAGTACAAATATTTAAATTAATACATTTTTTTTTTCAATAGGCACTGTCCCAAAAAAGTTAAAAACTTGTGCTTGGGACAGGAGCAAATAACATATCTACATTTAACATATTACATACATTTTACTTATAATAATAGAATCATTTAATAAATTGTAAATCAAGTTCAACTTACAGCTAATACATACAGATGATCAAATTTTATTTTTGTTTTTTTTAGTGAATATAGAATAAAAACCATAATTTATCCAAAAAGGAGAAAAAAATAAAAATTCACATATACAAATACACATATACAAATATGTGTATTAATAATTAAAAATAACAATAATTTTATATCCTTCAGAATATAAAATTATTGTTACGAGGCATGCCTTTTAAGTTTTGTCGTTTGAAGAAAATAACACTACTATAACCTTAAAGTATCTTTTATTGTTTTTCAAAGTATTCACCACGTAGTTTAATACACTTTTCCATTCGCTCGAACCAGTTATTAAAACATTTATTCCACTCCAAAGTAGGGGTGTTCAATATGGCTGTCTTGAAAGCGTCGACTGCTTCTTCACTGGACTGGAATCTTTGACCGCGAAGATTTTTCTTAATTTTAGGAAATGTAAAGAAATCGTTAGGGCTTAGGTCAGAACTGTATGGAGGATGGTCAAGAATTTCTACGTTTTTCTGCTTCAAATACTGAATAGTTTGACGAGCGCTGTGTGAGCTTGCGTTATCATGGTGTAGGATGATGCGTCGCTTTGGGTTGGATTTCCGAAATTCGACGATAACTTGTGGTAAACAAACTGTCGTATACCACTCAGCATCAACCGTTCTATGATCTTCAAGTGCAATTGTCGCAACATGACCGGTTTTCGCAACGAACGTGGCCACCATCTTCTTTGAAGTGCTTCGAGAGCGAACAATTTTAGTCGGCTTTGGCTCATCTTGGAAGACCCAGACTGTAGATTGTTGTTTTAAATCAGTATCGTAGGCATAGATCCAAGATTCGTCACCACTGATGATGCCGTAGACGTGATTTGACTCTCCTCGGTTGAACCTTTGAAGAGTTTTCTTACACCATCTGACGTCGGCCTCCTTATTATCGACGGAAAGCAAATGCGAGATTCAACAGCAAACTATCTTTCTCACACCAAGTGCCACATGCAATATCTTCTGAATGGTTGTCCCTGAGATGCCTAATAATGCCTATATCTCTCGATATGTCACATGACGATCTTCGAGAATTAGTTTAATTAGTTTTCTTCAGTGAAAGCGGATTTTGGGCGTCCTTCACGAGATTCGTCACTAAGACTGGTATGTCCACGCTGAAATTTTAAGTACCAGCGTTCGATAGTCCGCAGATACGGAGATTCATCTTGGAATACATATGTTATCTCTTCAAAACACTGAAGCCGTGTTAGGCCTCTTTTAAAGTTGTAGAAAATTATTGCATGGACATTTCCATTAGTAAGTTTCATTTTCGTACGTGACCTGACAGATTCAAAACGACGCAATGACTAAACAATAACATTAATCCTAATATTTTCAATTGTTTTGAGATTCTAAATTCAAACAAATTTGAATATCAAGCAGTTCCAAATTCAAAGCTGCCGGTAAATATGTAAACGACAGTACAAAAAAGGCATGCCTAGTAGTATACATGTGAGTATCGGAAAATATCTTTATAATTTTGGGTTTAGAAGGGAACGATCTAAGCAAGCTTCATCCAAACAACATACATATTACGTTTTTAAGTTTATTTATTTGGTCCAATATTATTCTTCAAAATAGTCTTGGTATAAAGGATATTTTCATCGTCTTATTGCTATGTGTTTGCTGAAAAAGATTAACAAAATAAAATGTCAAAACTAAAAGGCTAATTCAGACGTACCAAATTACTCGTTCGAAAAAATGAATTGTAAATACCTAGATTAAGTAAGTAATATATGAATTATTCTTCATTAATATATGCTTTAAAAAAATACTTTATAATTTCTAGTGATATGTGTTGAACAACACAAAAAAAATCTTGTTTAAAACGTAATAATTTATTCCTTTTTTATAATTCATTAAATGCAAACATGGAAAGCGGTGCTGTATTCACTTTCCAACAACAAAGCGAAAATTTTCACGGCAGAACCAAATCGCTTTTTAATGAATCTCAATTTTAAATTAATCGAGCGCCATCTTTTTTTACTTAGACGGAAAAAAAGAGATCCGCTATGAAAATATTTCTCTTTTATTGGTTGATGTTTTCATTACGTCCGCTGCTTGTATTTTTCAAATTTAATCACCTAGATTGTAAGCGGAATACCTTTGGTTGAAATTATTCACGAGGAAGAGAGGCCTTTTTTATATTTATAATCAATTTTGATAGAGGAAAAAGGGAAATATTCCTTGTACCGAACGTTGAGAAATATGCGATGTTTCTATTCTTTCGCCGATAGGATTTAAACAGATTTCACCTTTCGTTAAAGATTTTACAAGACCCGATGGTTGAACGCAATCTTCCCTGAAATGAGCTCTTCACTGTAAACGCTACCGACATTTAATCGTCTAAAGAGGTTGAATATACAAATGAGTATTTTTATAAACATGAATAAAGTTTCGTTTTATAAAATATAAATATCCTCAAGAGACAAATCTATTTGAACACGATGAAAATCAGAACATCAAGAAAGTGACATTTTAATGTATGTTAGTAGACGAGTAATAATCGATAACGTCCTTCACATAACATTGATCTGTAACTTAATTTTGAACTTTTTTAATATTCTCCTAAAACTGCTCCTACATTCCTTTTTATTTATATTTTAATCCAAGGTATATAGCACTTTAAATGGGGTAAATTGTCATATAAAGCAAAACAAAGTAGCTACCTTTGTACTAGAATAAGTATCAGTGATTCGATGACTTTTATAAATTTAATTGATATTTGACAAGCATCAATTGGCTATTTTACTGTCCGATTTTTTAAATAATCTTATTTCAAAAGATGCCGTTTTCATGGAAAATATTAGAAAGATAATTTAGAATAATAATTAGAATTTACAAAGCACCGTTTAGTGTTGGAAGATAGCTTCAAGGTCGCTATAGCTTATTTGTTGGCTCTAAACAAGGCAGTCTTAAGAAGTCTGCCGAAGGTGTCAGAGCTCTGAACTCCACGTATGTCAAAGGGCAATTCATTCCACTTGAAAGGCCCGTTCATACTGAAACCGCGATCATAGTAAGCCGCCTTACTGACTCTGTCCAATTATTTTAAAGATCTAGTACTCTGTGCTCCAGATGATCTTGATGTAAGCTGTTTCCTGATGGAACATCCTTTTGACACAGTTCTCGAATGTAGTGTGGAGCCAAGTTGTTCAGAGCCTTAAACACCATCAGGCATACCTTATAGTCTACTTGTTCTGGAATTTTCAACAAGTGTATTTCATTATGAAAAGGTGTTATGTGACATATTTAGCTCCATATATCAATCTCGTGTTAATGGTAAGAAGTCTATTAATAATTAAATCAAGAGTACAAAAAAAAATCGTAATTAGTAGAAATAATACTTTCATCAGTTTGTTAGGGTGGGTACCTAAATCTCAATGATAACAAATAATTAATGTATGATATAATCATATTTACATACATTTCATTATGAATGACACGAAAAAAAGAAAGTTTTATTTTTAGTACCTACAAATAAGCGTAACGTTCAAAAGCGAAAGAGAAGACAAGATAATCTAAGAAAGGGATGGCTCGACCATTTGAAGGATATACAAAAAAAAACAGAATCGTAAGAGGCTTTAATAATTGCCGGAAACGTCTCAAGATAGAAAAATATGAGGTTCAGTTCACTTTGCCTAACACGGTAGGAACATGGCGTGATGGTTCATACATTTTTTTAACATAATAAATATGTCCTTCATACAAGTACATATACATCCTCATACATTACCTAAACAAAGCATAAATGCTTGTGCTATAGGTGAACGAAATCTGTCGTGGCAAGATTCGAACCCGCGACCATTGGATTACTGAAGATTTTATAAATATTAATGTGAGTTATATATTCGGTTAGATGGGTGATGGCAGAGCGGTTAGCGCGTTGGGTTAGTACCTAATCCAGTGGTCGCGAGTTCGAATCCTGCCACAACCGATTTCGTTCACCCAAGCACAAGCATTTATTTGATTATTTTAGGGAACGTAGGAAGATGTATATGTACTTGTTTTACAAGGAAAAATTCTTTTTTTTAATTAAAAAAAAAAATCGAAAAACAAAATATATTTGACAAACTTTTTAACATCTCAATAGAGACGAAGTTGGGATATTATAGAAGAACCAGAAACTACACGGTTTATTACCTGTTATAAGCTGGTTTACGTGATCATTTTATGCGCTTGCGCAACGTTCACCAACTATGTCTTCTTATTGAGTTCCCTTATCAATGTAATTTTTGAATGTTCTATATATTTGAATAATGTGTTCACCTGAAAATAATGAAATATGCTATTGCCATCTATGAAGTAACGAAAAACCCTTTTTTTGTAACACCATCTATTGAGAAATTACTTTATTTGTAAACAATGAAAGCAACAGTCCTTATAAATGAGGTGATGGTGTCTCGCACAGATGCCACCCCTGAACTGTGACAGAAATATTATTTAATTTTTCATAATAATAATTTTTGATAGCAATAAAAAAATCATTTGACTCCCGAAAAAAATATAATAAATAATTTTAAATTGTTAATTTAATTCATAATATGTAAATATTATGTTCAAAAAGCATGATAATAATTTGTCACATACAAAATAAATCTTTTTTTGGATAATTAAGCTTTAGAACATTAATCACAGCTGGAACATATAGACTCATTTATATACACGAACGGACGTGTCAAATTATGCTTGAACAAAATTAAAAATAATTTTTTTTGGGAATCCGATGTACAAAATAGAGAGTTAGTCAATTACCACAATATTGAATAATTAATGAATTTACTAGTTGGTTGTTACCAAGACAAAACTAATTATTTTTCGAACATAAATTAATATTGATTATTGAGCCGTTATTCACAAGTTATGTAGATCTGTGAATTCATGGATTTTTTTCAAATATTATTTAACCAAACTCAAAAGGTTTTCAACTGTTTAATGATTCGCCAGAATGTTTGAAGGAAGCATCTGGTCGTTTTTCGTCGCCTAAGTGTTGAATATAGCAAGGAAAAGTTCTTTTAAGATATTGTGTGCTTCCTTTGTTTTTTTTTGTGTAAATTTGAATATTTTCATGTTTTGTGTTGTTTTTATTTATTTTATTTTTATTTTTATTTTATTTTATTCTATAGAATACAACAGCATTACAATAAAGATTTATACAGATATACAGAGATAATTTTTATGTTGCCAATTATAGTATTCTAAATATATTTCGTGGTAAATTATTATGCTTTAAACAAATCTCCAATGACAATAACAATATATTATCAGAATGTCCGCGGTTTAAGAACTAAAACTAACTTATTCTTCAATAATGTTTTACATAGCAATTACGATATAATTGTCCTAACTGAAACATGGCTCATCGATGGAATATTTAACGCAGAAATTTTTGACGATCGATATGATATTTTCCGTCGAGATCGTGACTATTTGTCTACCGGCCAGTCCTTGGGTGGTGGGGTTGTCATAGCCGCAAAAAAATCACTTAATGCCTTACTTTGCGAACAATGGTCCTCAAAAGCAGAAGATATATGGATTAACTTAAAAACCTCTGAATTAAGAAATTCCTTTACTCGTACACACATTTGTGTCATATATCTCCCTAGAAATCAAAATTATAACACACATTTAAATAACTTTTTAGAGAGTTTATCTAACATTACAGCGACAAATAACTTAGATAATTTCTTATTAATAGGCGATTTTAACCTCCCTAATATCACATGGAGTTCTCAGTTGGATGATAACAATACAATGAAACCTTGCAATATAACGGACAACGTAGCTAAGATATTTATTGACTATATGGAATTCTGTAATTTACGTCAATTCAACCACCTATATAATTCTAACTGCAGAATTTTAGATCTAGTTCTTTCTAATACTGTGGTAACCGTCTCCAATTCAAATGACCCACTAGTTCCCGAAGACATCCACCACCCATCGTTAGAAATTACAGTCGACCTTAATAAAATTGAATCAATGGCCTATTCCAACTACCGGAAATTTTCATTCCATAGAGCTGATTATTCTAGAATCAATGATCAACTCATAAAAATCCCCTGGCTAACTATTCTACAATCTACCGACACAAATGCACTTGTCGATGCTTTCTACAATCAAATAAATAAAATTATAAACTTAAACGTTCCACAGACATCTGCTAATCGGAAAAAATACCCTATTTGGTTTAGCCCAGCTCTTATTCACATAATCAAAGAAAAAAGTAAATATCTAAAAAAATGGAAAAAATTTAAAATGCCATCCGATTATCACTCTTTTAGCTTACTCAGATCTCGGCAAAAGCACTTATCAAGAACATGCTACAACAGATATTTAGAATCTGTCGAATCCTCGATCAAATATGACCCTAAAAAAATATGGGCATACATTAAATCCAAAAAAGACTCCTCCGATTTACCAAATACGATGACTCTCAAAGTAACCACATCCAACTCAGCTCCCGAAATCTGCGAATTATTCTCGACTTATTTCAGTTCAACATTTATCGACGACGACGAATTAAAAAATTTATCTATAGACGAAATAACCGCTTTACTAAACAACGATAACGGTGTAAACATTGACCATGATACCTTACATAGTATAGACATTAACGAAAACATCGTAAAAACTCACTTGAATAAACTAGACATTAACAAAGGACCAGGCAGTGACAATATCCCCGGAATTTTCATCAGTAAATGTGCAGATAATCTTTTTGTGCCCCTAACTATAATCTATCAAAATTCTGTATGTAACGGTTGCTTTCCTTCCTTATGGAAACAAAGTTACATAACACCAATCTTTAAAAATGGGGCAAAAAATAACATTGAAAATTATCGTCCAATTTCAAAATTACCTCTATTCGGGAAAATCCTTGAAAAAATTGTATATCAACAACTATTAACATCTTTCAAAAACAGAATTATCCCTGAGCAACATGGTTTCCTTCCAAATAAATCCGTTTCTACAAATCTCACACTGTTCACTGAATTTATTCTCAAGAAAATGGACAACAGAACCCAAGTTGACGCAATTTATACCGATTTCTCAAAGGCTTTCGACCGTGTTAACCATTATATTCTTCTGAAAAAAATAAAAAAAATTGGTATCCACGGCAGTTTACTGAGATGGATCATATCATATATTCGGTTCCGAACTCAAACGGTCGTTCTAAATGGTTTCAAATCGAAAACCAAATATATTTCCTCCGGGGTCGTTCAAGGTTCTCATCTGGGACCACTCCTTTTCAACATTTTTATTAATGACATCAAATTTTCCATTAATTTTGCTCTATTTATAATTTACGCCGATGACATGAAACTTTTCTGCACAATAGAATCCTGGGAAGACTGTAATAATCTTCAAAAAGACCTCTTATCAATATTCGAGTATTGCAAACACAATAAATTATCCCTTAATGCTTCCAAATGTTACTCCATTACTTTCTCAAGAAATAAAACCCAACTAAATTACGAATATTCAATAGATAGTATAGCCGTTGAAAAAAAAACGGTTATAAAAGACTTGGGGGTCTATGTTGACAGTAAACTTTCCTTCGAGAGACATTTTGACCATATAACCGGTAAAGCTTACCGTATGCTAGGCTTTCTATTCAGAAATACCAAACAATTCCGAGATTATAAAACGTACATTATATTATACTATGCTCTTGTTCGGAGTCATCTCGAATCCTCGTCAATTATCTGGAACCCTTCTTACCAAATATATAAAAACCAAATTGAAAGAATTCAAAAATTATTCATCAGACAATTAAACTATAGATTCAGTTTCTCAAATGTTGACGATTATCTCACTCTTCTTCAAACCTATAATTTAATGAGTCTCGAAAACAGAAGAACTCTAACCGATGCTCTGTTCCTTTATAAAATCATTAATAACTTGATTGATTGCCCCGAACTTACAAGCCTAATAAATTATAGAGTCCCTACTAGACCCACCAGACAGAACGAACTTTTCAAAATCACCACGTGTAAAACCAACTCTTACAAAAATTCATTTATCAACCGAAGTTGCTATTCTTATAATCAACTTTTTAACTCAATTGACCCTTTTCATTTAAATATTGATACTTTTAAAAAACAAATCCTTTCCGTATTATATTACCCCTTAACGGCTCCCTAACTTACTATAACACATAAATCCTCTCACACTCACATACACACACACTCACTCACACAAACACACAATCACACGCCATATTATACTAATTTTCAAAATATCTTTTATACTGGATAAATATCTTTATACTACTAAATTTATATTGGATTTTATTTTTTATTTTGTAAACTACCCATTGCTGGAGATAGGTCACCCGCACATTAATGTTGAAATTTAATGAATCATCGCACGGTCGTAAATGCAGTGCCGTTGTAGGTACCCACTTACAATACATTGATTTTTATGTGACCCCTTCAGTGACGA
Organism: Molanna angustata; assembly: GCA_963576475.1. Lineage (NCBI taxonomy): Eukaryota > Metazoa > Arthropoda > Insecta > Trichoptera > Molannidae > Molanna > Molanna angustata. Next base: position 8,053,383 of record OY754971.1, on the reverse strand, counting down.
TGTGGCTATATTTTCATTATTTTGTATTCATGCAGTTATATATATATATATATATATATATATATATATATATATATATATATATATATATATATATATATATATATATATATATATATATATATATATATATATATATATATATATATATATATATATATATATATATATATATATATATATATATATATATATATATATATATATATATATATATATATATATATATATATATATATATATATATATATATATATATATATATATATATATATATATATATATATATATATATATATATATATATATATATATATATATATATATATATATATATATATATATATATATATATATATATATATATATATATATATATATTTTTTTTTTTTTTTTCTCTTATGTTACTTTATATTTTCATATTTACATGTTTTCTATGAATGCGTGTACGTGTTCTATGTGAAGTACTAATATATAATAGTCTGTAATTGGCTCATTTTATATGTAATTGTTTTATATAAAAAAAATTATACAGCTGTTGACTATTTATAAAAATAAATAAAAAATAAAAAAAAAAAAAAAAATATTAAGTACCTACACATTTATTAACAATTATGAAGACAGGATGGCAAAGGAGAGAGGTAGGAAGGGGAGTGGGGGGAAGCATTGACCACTAGAAACTCATATTATGATTTGCCTCACGTGTCTCAATGTATGAAGAATAGTTATTTAAAATTAAGTTAAAGTTAATGTTAAAGGGGCACAATTAAAAAGTTAAAGAGTTAAAGATGTGCACAATAAAACAGAGCACAGATTAAACATCCGACAAATTCACAATTTTTTTTTGAATACATAAAAACTTGAAGCAAACATATCCAACTCCGCAACGCTCAAACAATTTCTATTGTACCCAGTACAAGCTCTATTAATATAAGAATTTAGCATATAGTTAGTTTTAGAAGGTTCTATATTAAAGAGAGACTGGTTTCTATTTCTCCTAAGTGGACAGTGAAAACGGAGTGTGCTTAGAAGGGGTGCGCTGTCGATCAGACCGTTGATAATTTTATATAGAAAACAAATATCATGGATGGATCTGCGTGTCTCCAGTAGTTTTGTGTTGTGGTGTTTAAGAGCTTGAGGATAGTTAGAGAAATGTAGTCTATTACGAAAATTTAATTGCTTTATATATTTTTTTTGAAGATTTTCTATTGCGTTAATATAATATGCGTTATATATTCGTTAATGTAATATGATTTTCTATTGCGTTAATATAATATGCGTTATATATTTCATATGGTGAATTTTTTTTATTTTTTCAACTTGTAAATATGCTTATTGGTTATACTAGATGTAAGAAAAAGCATTTATTTTTTACATCTAAATAAATAAGAAATAGCATTTATTTTTTACATCTAAATAAAATATATATACATAAGCTCCAAGATCTAGAAAATAATCATTGCACTATTCAAATAAGAAAACTTTTGTATTTTATCACGATTCATAAAAAATATCAATTAAAGTAGTTACTGCGTAGTAAAATAAAAATAAAATTGTATTAAAGTAGGTATATAACCTTTTGTTTTACAAAAAAAAATATTTGTTTCTTTCCCGTTTGGTTAAATATTTAAAAACATATATTTCTGTATTTCCATAAAATTCGTATAATTTCTGTCATATAATATATAACTAAGTAGGTCAAAGAAAATAAAGATGTCGTTCGTGTAAAATAACCGATAAATTCCAATATAGATAACGATCACATATATTTTCATAACGAAATCGTAAGTCGATATTGAGTGAATTCGACGTTGAAATAATGTCGATTTAAAAAAAAAATTGACGGTTTCTACATGTTTTGACTATGATCATATTATGTAACATCATGTCTTTTGATTTATATTCATGAATAATTTTAGCTTATATCATTTTTTAAGAACGCATGCGCTATTCAATTTGCCATGTGAGTACGTTTATTTTGAAATATTTTCATATTTGATCGTAAAAAATATTATTTTAGTTTTAAACTCACCTGTTGGTGTCCAAAATGATGACTCACTATGTAATTTCATTTTACACGTAGGAAGGTATATGCAACAATCGATAGAATGTTATTCAGATTATTTTAATTTTCACAGAGGTGAATCAGGTAGGTATATTCTAAGAAGAAATCGTGAAATCAGTATCTTTGAGCTTGCGGCTTCGGTTCGTTTTTTTGATTATGAAATGCGCTTGCGCATCGTTAATCAAATTGTAGGTTTCTTTCGGCTTAAAAGATGTATAAATATTGAATATAAATAAAATACATATTAACGAAGGTAAGCAGCATTAATAAAAATATATGACGTATTGAACGTTGTAATGTTTCCTTCAATCAAAAATGTATCGATTAAAAATATCAATGGAAGGCCTTTAAGATGAACGTTGCGCAACCGCATATATTGATCCTGGAAACCAAACCGCCCGTTAGCCTTGTAGGAAACTTATTTCTCTCTACTCACAAAAAACACTAATTATTCTTATAACGAAAAACTAAAACTTAGCTATGTTCAATAGAAGGCTTCGCTTGATTGCCTTTGTTCATTTTGAATCATTCAGACATTATTTTATATCCTATTAGAGCTTTCCTCTACAGTTTAAATATCGCTTCAATAAAAAGTAGGTTTCAAAGAGATTAAATTGAGGTTTATCTAAAATCCCTCAACATTATCTTAGACCGATGCAAACATCCTATATTCACTTTCTTCTAAAGATATTATTTTACGAGAAAATAACAATTGATACCTACATTTATAATGTAAATAAATATAGGACGATAAATAAATTAATATATATTGTGTTTTTTTTCTAACAAAATGGTTTGTGTTGTATTTATATATTAATAATATTTTAAATTTTTTTAGGATTGTCTACATCGTATAGTAAATGAATGAACAACTTCATGACAAATACTTATTCGAATTAAAAATTCAAAGTTTTTTTCTGATAACAAATTACTTTTATACCAACATTATTTTGAAATACCAATTTTTTCTTTCTTACTCATCATAGGTACTATTTGAGTAGAATTAGTTTAATGAGAAAAAATTTCATGAAAGTGTATTTAAATTGTTGAATATAGCATTAGTTACGTTATCCACTTGTTGGGTGTGACAAAACCAACCTACGTAGTAGCTATTCAACACAATACTACATATATCCTTAGCGAGAATCCCGTTTAGAGAAAATGCACCGTAAAACACAAGTAATTTTACCCCACTTCACAAAAAAAACACTAGAAAATTTAACCCACCGTACCAACGGCACACAACTTTTTTACTTATTCATCGACCGAAAGCACAGACATCCACATTTTCACAAATACTACGGGGACGAACAAGTAAAATATTAGAATTAATAGAAATGTACATTTGAGTTTTTTTACAGATTGTGCTTTTAGATAGTTGGGATCGGGAGCTTTTTACTTATTCACAGGCACGATACCTTACGTGTATGTGTGTGATATCAAATAATGTGGCGTTTTACGTGCACATCCGACGGTAGCTTGAGCCTGACTGTATTTCAGGAAGAAAGTAAGTCAATGGACGCCCCCGCAGAATTTCAGGCGCGTTACGAGCATCCCGACGCCACCTTCGTGTTTTCAGGCGTCCCGACGCTGCTACTTATGTAAATTTGTACCTGTAAAGCTTTCGTTGCAAAAACCTTCACGATTAACATGATTTTTAATATATGCAGTGGAATAACTTTTCTTTAATTAACCCTCATTGTATTTTATTAAAATCATAAAAATATACAAAAGACGGTCGCTTTTATCTTCATTTCGAAATTCCCACAAAAAATTCCAATCCCTTTCAATCAAGTAATTGTGAAAATTTTAAGCTAAATTTGTAAAAATTAATTTGTTAAAAATGATTTATTGTAAAGAAATATTTTTTTTACAACTGACTTTATTTTAAGTCCGCATGGGTAGAATGAATGAGGAACGCCTGACGAAGAAAATATACAATGCGGATAGGATTGGATTGAGAGGCCGGGGCCGCCCAAGAAAGGGATGGCACGACCATGTGAACGATATTCTGAAAGACGGAAATGTTAGAAGCATGTACAATAGACGAACATGTATGAGACGATGCATGAATGTTGACGAGGCGATGAATGTGTGCCATGATAGAAAGATATGGCGTTCGGTTCTCTATGCCTAAAGGACATGGCGTGATGGTATGTATGTATGTATGTTCTTTATTTTAACCATATTTTCATCCATTCTGAGGGGAAAAAGAGTGGGTTTTGGCCAACGCTAAACTCTTCACTGCCAAGCCAAGTTTTCAGCTTTTTCGTGAAATGAGTTTTTTTTGTAAATATTTTATTATTAAAATTTCATAATAATTAATGCCATTTAATGAAAGTATTGTGCCTTTTATACAATTTAAAAATAAAAATATCAAATTTTAATTTTTCCGATCTTGGGGTCACTTTGAAATATTTGACAGTAAAAAAATTGAGATGCACTGTTTAGATATACTTTAAAATCTAATGGAGTCTAAGCGGGTATAAGATATATAAAAATGCCAAATTTGAAAAGAATCGAATGAGTACTCGAGTCTTTAATCGATAAAGTAGAATAAATACTTTTAAAAAATAAAACAAAAACATGCCGTACATAGTATGTAGATAGTACGCAGCACACACAGACACATTGTGATGAGTCTTTCAGATCTTAGCATGATACTACATACATAGCTGCTTTACTGCAATAAAGTATATCCTTACGAATTGCGAATACATAAGTCCTCTTGGGGTAGTGAGGAGTAAAAATATATCTGAAGGATATATATCTTAAGCCTGGCTGTGGAACATTTAAGCATTTGATATTAGAACTAATACAGCAGCCCGACTGTGGAACGATCTTCCGAACTCTGTGTTTCCATCTTCGTACAACCCGGGTCTTTTTAAAATCCGAATTAATAAACTCTTTTCTAGATTGCAAACCCCTCCCAACGCTACGTAGTGCGCTTCTTCGGAAGAGTAAAATGGACCCAAATCCTAATAGCTGGCGTCCCCTACGTAGACATGTTAAAAAAAAAAAAAAACTGCCATATCACTTTCAATTTTCAAATTTCGTCTTAAATGCTCACTCATCCTCTCAATTCCATAACTTACATACCTATAATGAAGAAATCAGACGCCAGACAAAAGTTGTTGATGTCATGGATCGAGTTGCAAAACTGAAATGGCAATGGGCAGGTCATGTTACCAGACAGGGTATGGACAGATGGGCACCCAGAATACTAAATTGGAGACCATGGGATATGAAAAGGGGAATAGGCCGGCCCCAGAAAAGGTGGGCCGATGATATTGTCCCTGTCGCTGGAAACAGATGGGTTCAAAAAGCCCAAAAAAAAAGACGAGTGAAAGTTTTTAGAAGAGGCCTACATCCAGCAGTGGAGAGATGGCTGAGGAAGAAGAAGAAGAAGACATACCTATATTCCAATTTCACTTTCCATCCCTTTGATCGCTCCATATCCTCTCCCTACCCTTTCTGATTTTCCTCTCCTTTCTGAATTTGTGTATACTGGTTGTGTTATTGTGTTATTATGTATATGCCGAAACTATGTTATTTATTTATTTATTTATTTATTGATTCACGGCTCAAAGCCCTTTACAAAATTAAATATTACATGACAGCATAAATCAAAGAAATACAATTAATAAACATCTTGACATAACAACGGTAGCAAAGGATATTATAAAGAAAAACAAAAACATATAAGAAAGGTAAATTAAACAACAAAATACATACATTAAAAACCAAAGAATAAAGGAATTAAAAAAAACTAACTCAAATAAAAAATACTACATAGCATGAACATAAGAATATTACTGACTGAATAATATAAAAATGAATGGTTTGAACTACCTAGATACTTAGCCACACTGAATCAGAGAATGCTGCCAGGTGTGATTATATATTACATTATTTAATTAAATAAAATAAACTCAAATGTACAAAAATACATAAAATGTAAAATATATAAAAATGTAAAAAATATATAAAAATGTAAAAATATACAAAAATGAAAACAACTGACTACACAATCATTTGGGGGTATGCTTATGAAAATGTTTTAATAAAGTAAATTTATATTCATTAAAAGAATTGAAAAAAGGTTAGTCAGATAACCAAAGTCATTGCCCAATCGATGGATTCTATTCAATGTTATGTACTTTTAATCTCAGATGGTCGACTGGAAGAAATTGCCTCCGGGCAATAAGTGCGCCATTTGTACTTTGTAATTTTGTTACATAAATAAATAAATGATATAATATAGGTACCTACCTATTAACTGTTAACATATATGTATTTCTTTAAATAATCTTTTTTGAATTCTATTTTGAACACACAATCATTTGTTTATACAGCGAAATTGAATCGTGCAAAGTAAATCCTACGTCTTACTATAAATTTACCTTTAATAACACCTTGGGTTATTTAAGTACTAAATCACAAACAAAAAGATCTTATCTGATTCCACCTACACTAAATGAGACGTTACTACATATATGTAGGTATATAATTAAATGTTTACATTCTCGTTTGTTGTAGGCAATCTATAATTTTGTCGAGCATGTGTACTTGAGAGGTTCGCGATTGAGTCGTTAGATGGCACCGATAAAAGTTTCTGATGAGAATAAAATCCCCTCCTCCCGGCATCAAGTTGGTCTAATGCGTAAACTTCAACTCGTAACTCACCTACTAATGTAACAAACTTACTTCCAACAGAACTGCCTACTAGAGGGAAGGGCATACTACGTGAATATCGATATGCCGAAGTATACTTACAATTCCATGATAAACTGTTGAACAGACTATAGGTACATATATTTTATGTTATTGTTGCATATCGCTGGATTCCAATTTTTCACACGTTTTATTATAAGCAATCTGAATTCTTGAGTACCTACCTCTATTACTGATGTCTTTAATATGAGTCTAGATCTTTTCCTTAATTAAATTTCTTTCTTTCGATTTTAGATATTTCTTCCATTTGCTACTACGTGTTTCTTAATTATACCCTTAGTAATCAGGTATTTCCAGCTAACTGGACAGTCTCGTTAGACTCTTTTTAAGGACCAACGCTTCTTTGTATGTACACATGGCTTTCAAAAAATAAAACAAAGTAGACATATTGAAATAAGTTCCTTGCTTCAGTAAGAATTTGTACATATATAATCTTCAAAAATAAGGTTCGCGATAGAGTCAGAGGCAGCTTTAAGGTAGCTACGATAAGACTGACAGAAAATAAATGACAGAATCCAGGCTCAGGTAGAAGGAAGGTCATTTATTTATCTTTTTGTACATAATATAAACTAACACCTATCGTATCGGCAGAAGAAGTAGAGGCAAGCCCAAGCTAAGATGGCTGGATGATACAGAAAACGACATAAGGGCGATCGGAATAAAAAACTGGAGGTGAGTGATTTTTTTATATATAAACATTAATTGTAACTGTTATTCATGTTGCATCATATTCAGGCAATATTAATATCGTCATTAGATCGCTTTTAATATCTTGAAATGATAGTCCTATTTTTTATATATACTATTTTATTTTACTTAATACAAAACTATTGACTGTTTCCTTTGGTAAAAGATATTCGTTAATTACATATTTAGCTGCCTATATTATAAATACATGTTGTTATTCTATAACTTACCTCTAGTTTTTTAAATTATATGTATGAGGCTTAGTTTTTTCATTCCATGTTTATTTTGTTCCATTATATTGACGCCACAGAGAGCGATCCCCTTCGTGTGGGACGAAGTCTTCAGACAAACGCTCTGGTCGAGTTAAGTAGATACTCTAGAGTATTTCTAAAGATTGTTACAGTTACACTACGAGTGAATTTATGAAAACATTATAATGCATCTTTAATATACAATTTAAATACCGTTCAGTACATGGAATGTGGAAAAGTTTGCAATTAAGTTACACAATATGGTTTTCTTTAGATATAATAAGGCTATGTATAGTATATTCTGCTTTAACGTAAGCCATATCGGAGTATTCAGCAAAATTTAACTCATTCGACCTAGTTTCCAATTACCTATGTTAGTAGTTAACTTTTAAACTATCGATATTTTACTATTTTTAGATGCCGGCTGCATTTTATGATCTCAACACATAGTGCTAGAAAGAGCGACTGCATTCAGTACATTTGAGTAGGTAGTTCAAAAGGTCAGATTTTTAAATCACAGCACGTAGGTCCCTTTATTAGAGTAATAACCGTTCATTTATTTGAAATCAATAATACTTTTATAAAACCAATTTTACAACAATATATTCATCAAAAACTCAATTCAAGTGAACTTGAGAGCATTTTGAAAAATGAAATCATAGAAAAAATCAACTTTCATGTGAACTTTATTTATTTTTTTACGCATAATATAAAGAACTGGCGGGCTTATTGGCACTAGGCAATTTGTGCCAACCAATCAGATCAAAAAGTATGCCAAAATTGTGTTTGTACATCAACAATATAAAAATAGAGACATTTTATGCGTCTGTTTTTATATTGTTTTACATTTTTACATTGTTTACTTTTTACATTGTTAGTTGATTAATTTGTTATTTTGTTTATATAGAAACCCACTGATAACCTAGTATGGTTAGTGGAATCTTTGGTTATATTATATTTCATGTATATTATATTCTGTTGAAATAAATAATAAAAAAAACATGAATAATAAAAGCTATAAATCATTGAAAATATATTTTTATTATCTGATTTGAATACTCAATTGAACTAAGTAGATTAAGTGATATTAAGTCTATTGAACTTGCATTTTAGTCTCTATAGAGGACATACAATGTGGTAGGTACGCCAAACGTTGTACGATATCCTTTATATGCCATGAATACAATAACATTTTTACAAAACGCATTATATGCACTCTCTACATGATACCCGTTAAGAAATTTATGTAAAAAAAAATTGAAGTCAAATCATTCACTAGTTCATAGAAATGGAGCGTAAATACACCAGACACGTCATGTTGAAGGACTTTTGCTTTCATTGCTTACAAACCAATTTCTCAATAGATGGCGTTACAAAAAAGTTTCTTCGTCACTTCATAGATGGTGATGGTGTTTCAGCTTATTTTCAAAATTTTATTTATTTATTTTTTTTATTTTATTTATTTTTTTTATTTTATTTATTTTTTTTATTTTATTTATTTTTTTTATTTTATTTATTTTATTTATTTTATTTATTTTATTTATTTTATTTATTTAATTTATTTTATTTATATTATTTATTTTATTTATTTTATTTATTTATTTATTTTATTTATTTTATTTATTTTATTTATTTTATTTATTTTATTTATTTATGACAATGATTAATATGAACACATATATAATTCCACAATTTATTTTATTTTTCTCCCGAGGACCGTTTCGGCTTATAAGGCCATAATCAACTGGTTGATTATGGCCTTATAACCCATAATCAACTAGTTGATTATGGCCTTATAAGCCATAGTCAACTAGTTGATAATGGCCTTATAAGCCGAAACGGTCGTCGGGAGAAAAATAAAATAAATTGTGGAATTATATATGTGTTCATATTAATCATTGTCATAATGGAATTCTACAAATTAGAAGCCGTCACAATCGAAAGATTGAAAAGTGCGTTTATTTATTTAATTTATTTAATTTATTTTATTGTTTTTATTTATTCTATTTGTTTTATCTATTTTATTTATTTCATTTATTATATATTATTTATTTTATAGAATACTTCAGCAAACAAGAAAAATTCATACAAAAAAACCATGATTATTTTTATATTGCCAATTTTCTTTCTTTCTTTCTTTTCTTTGTCAGCCATCTCTCCACTGCTGGATGTTGGCCTCCTCCAATGAACTCCATATCTCTCGGTCCTGTGCTTCCCCCAGCCAACTCCTTCCCGCAACCGGAATAATATCGTCGACCCATCTTTTTTGTGGTCGCCCTACCGGTCTTTTATTTTCCCACGGTCTCCATTTTAGTATTTTGGGTGTCCACCTCTACCCTGTCTTGCAACATGCCCTGCCCACTGCCATTTCAACTTTGCAACACGGTCTGCTATGTCAACGACTTTTGTTTGGCGTCTGATTTCTTCATTTCTAATTTTATCCCGGAGGCTTACTCCTAACATTTGTCGTTCCATAGCACGTTGCGTACATTTCAATTAGTATATTGTGTTGATTGCCAATTATAGTATTCTAAAATATACATATGTAATACAAGATGTTAACAATTTTTAAATCAAGATGGGAACCATCGACCACTAGAAACTAATATTACAATATATAGAACTTTCAAAAATTGGGATTGATAGGGAACTCAATAAGAAGTATTATTGGTGAACGTTATGCAAGCGCATAAAGCAATCACGTAAACCAGCCGATGGCAGGTTGTAAACCTTGTAGGCGATGAGTTTCTGGTTCTACGGAATATTCCAACTTCGTCGTTATGGAGATGTTATACTTTAGTACATATATAAGGTCTTTGAGTAATTACCTATTTCACATACTACTTATAATTATTATATCGCAATGAAAGTTTGTAATTATAATTTGTCACCTATTTCGTATCAGCGTCATTTCTACAACATTTGCTTTATTTTATTGTGTCTTCTTCTAATCCAAGTTGTTTATCATCTTATCTTTGTGATGCTTTTTAAATGGATATAGGGATTGTATGCTATTGGGATTGTTATTTAATTAAGAATATAATATATCAGAAGGTTGCGATTTTAAGTGCATGTTCAGATTACTTCCCAATAACATACATTACTATACAGGATATTGCAATTTGATAATCAGTTAATCAGTCAGAAATAGAAATAGTAATTGAGTGATGAATGGTTTCATAATAAAAGAGGACTTACTATATTTACATGTTTTTTCGATTTAAATAAGTCACAATATTGTACTTGATAAATTCACAGATGTTCGCGATGTTTGGGTGGATATTAATTTTATACTAATTGTTAAAGAATTGACACTGCAATCGCCTTTTCGGTTGATGTGCGAATGGTGAACCGCGCTGCATATTCGGTTCAGGAACTGATGTCCTTCGGCCATCTTCGTTAATATGAATGAGGTGCGAGACTATCCGACGAATGACGTTTCCATTATTTGTGGTGCATAACATCGCCACATGGAGATAAATTACTTCATCATTTGAAATGAACAGACAAGTTAAACTACAAAAAAATATTAAGTAACTATACCCATGGCATTGTCTTACTTTTTTTTCTTTTCCCCTTAAAGCTTTTGTCCCGTTTCTATCAGGGTACGCTTTGACCATGATCCTGGAATTGGCGAGTCTGGTTATTACATTGAAGCGACTGCCATCTGTCCTTCGTAACCCTTAGAAAGGGGAACCAGACAAATTGGATCATGGCTACATATAGCTAGTGATATAAATCCGCACATAGATTTTTTTTTAAATCCAGAGGTGCGTGCCCCGCCCGCATTCAAACCATCGACCTCACACATGTGAGGCGACGACCTTAATCCTGGCCTATTACCGCTCAGATGGCATTGTCTTACAAAATTTATAAAATGGTACCTTATATAATTAGGATACATTTTGGAACTTGAATAAGATAATAAATTGACTTTACACTTCCAGAAAAATTCAATTAGCTGAATTTATATCGGTTGGGAACTGAAAAGAGGCCGAAAAAATGTGAAGACGGAAATATTTGAAAGAATTTATACTATGTATCTCATTCTCTTGCGGAGTGGTAAAGACGAATGTTAAGCTTGATAGTAGAAACCTCCCTATAGATATGAAATTATTGGGAATCGTAAAATTTTATCGCGACATTAAGCCGGCAATTAGCGATATCGAAACATAACTCTGCTAAGGAAATCGGTGAGCCTGAAATATTATGGAAAATCCATATTTACTCGAGACGGATTACAATTACATCTGCGTAATAATCCTTTAAATTCCTAAATATTTTATACCTACCGTTCGTTAAATGTATCCAATGCGAAAATATACAATATGAAGTCAGATGTATGGAAATTACATTTTAATACAATATGTGTACCAACATTGATGTATGCAAGTGAAACCTGGACATGGCAGAAGTCGCATGAAAGTAGAATAAATGCAGTGGAAATGAGATCGTTAAGAAGAATTTAATGAGGTCACTAGGAAAGAATGTAAGATGAAGAAAGATGTAGTAACTAGAATGAAAGTTAACACACTTAGATGGTTTGGTCACGTGGAAAGAATGAATGAAGAACGCTTGACGAAAAAAATATATAAGGCTGACAGGAATGGAAAAAGAGGTCGGGGGCGCCCAAGAAAAGGATGGCACGACCATGTGAACGATATTCTGAAAGAAGGAAATGTTAGAAGTCTGAACAATAGAAGAACATGTATGAGACGTAGCATGAATGTTGACGAAGCGGTGAATGTATGTCAAGATAGAATAGTGTGGCGTTCTGTTCTCTCTGCCTACCCTGCGAGGGACATGGCGTGATGGTATGTATGTATGTATGTGTATATTATTCCTTACTCTATACCAGCATATTACACTATGGTTTATATTTTTTTCAGATAAACCATGTGTATTTTTAGGTAACATTTATCCAAAAAAATTATATTAAAAAAAACAAATTGTTAATATTCTTATACATATATGTTTTTGAGTTGAAGGATGTTTAGATTTTGTCCTGGTATAACTATTGTTCTCATGTATTTCATTATAATTAATTTGAAATATTGTTAATATATATTTTTTATTTATTTATTAATTTAAAAAAAAATACATTTTTTTAATAAAAATGAATATGTTCTTGTTAAACAAGTACCTACATATACATCTTCCTACATTCCCTAAATTAAGCATAAATGGTGAACAAAATCGGTCGAGGCAGGATTCGAACTCGCGATCACTGGATTACTAGCCCAGCGCGCTAACCGCTCTGCCATCAACCCATCCTAATGGTTCTATTATATTTGCACTAAACTGTATTTACGGTTTGTTAGTTTGTTTGTTTATATGAATTATTCAGTCTAAGAATAAGAAATTGTTTAAATTAATCATGTCGTGTCATGGCCTGTTGTAGAGTTCGGCTCCACGATTGTCGGTTCTGGGGAGCAAGTCCGGTCAAACGGTGGAATCAAAACCCGCATATCATGTTTAACCGGACTAGCTCCCCTGGACACCTTTGATATAGGCGTCCTTCGTAACTCCGTTCAACCACCGAAGCACCGGCCTTCTAGGTCACTTAACCTCCTAAGAGGAATTTATCCTCGTAGTTATTTTACTTCGTGTTCCCCTATTCACCGAGAACTCTAGTCACATTCTGGGTAAGGTAAGGTAAGTATTGTGCAAAATTACTCCTTTACACGTTCTATCCTTATAACATGGATGTAACCTAACCTAACCTACCATCTGTTATATTCCGAGATATAATACAAAACAAAACAGGTTGATTTTAGATTTTGACAATAAAAATAAATAGTTCAGAGTAAAAAAAAATATATATATCATTTATTGTTTTTTTTCAAAATCACACGGCAGCTGCTGATAATTATAGTGTGATATATATTTTTTGTTTATAAAAATACAATTAAAGTGTTTTATTTTGCCTAATCCCTTAAGGGGATTTTTTGCTGTGATCTTGATACTAAATTTTCTACACTAAATTTTTGGCCCAACATAGGCCCTAATTTGGCCCGGAACAACCCGTGCCCACCACCATCGAGGATTTTTGTGCAATATATATTCTTTGGTTTTCTTTTTGAAATCCTCGATGGATCCGCACTGCTTCAAACTGGCAGGAATGTGGTTCCAGATAGACCTTGGGCAGAAACACATCATTGACGGTTATCTCTGTTTAATGTACAATTTAAAGCGCCTTATATTCCAATGTAATCACACGACAGCTGCTGCCAATTATAGTGTAATATGCGGTTCGATGACGGCTATCTCTGTTTAAGGTACGATTTAAAGCACCTTATATTCCAATGTAATCACACGACAGCTGCTGCCAATTATAGTGTAATATGCGGTTCGATGACGGCTATCTCTGTTTAAGGTACGATTTGAAGCGCCCTATATTTGTGTTTGTATTGGTTTATCCTATATATACCTTGGACATAAGATGACCCTAGGCAGAGACAATCAAACCATAGAAATTGAGAGAAGAATTAATCTCGCATCGGCGGCCTTTGGGAAACTCGATAACACCTTTCGTAGCCCCATACCAAATTCCCTGAAGTCAAGGGTGTTTGAGCAGTGCATTTTGCCAGTATTCACTTATGGCATAGAAACAACCACTTTAACCAAATTGTCTGCCAACAAGCTGCATGTAGCACAAAGGAAAATGGAAAGAATAATGTTGGCAATAAAACTAGAAGACAGGAAGAGGAATGGCTGGATACGCAGTCAGACCAAACTGTCCGATGTGGTTAAGAGAATAGCCATGCAGAAGTGGAGATGGGCAGGACACCTATCAAGAATGACCGATAATAGATGGACTAAAAGACTGGTGGAGTGGAGACACAGAGGCGACAAGGGCGACCACCTAATAGATGGATGGACGACATAAAAAGATTTGTTGGACCACAGTGGATGGGAATCGCACAGGAACGGGAGGAGTGGAGAAGGAGAGGGGAGGCCTATGTCCTGCAGTGGGCAAACACAGGCTGATGATGATGATGATGATTGGTTTATCCTCCATAGGCTCCCAAACAGAGCACTAGGAGTCGTCATTGATTAAAATTAAACAAATTAATATTAATAAACAAAAAAAAACTCATGCTAATTGAAATCTCTTTCTTTTAGCATTTCGTCAGTTGTAGAAAATGATTTATCGACGAGATACTTCTTTGTCTCTCTCTTAAAACAACGTTCTTTTAAAGACCGTATGTGAGGTGGCAGTTTATTATACAGCTTAATACTCTGCCCCACAAAGCTGTTTGCGACTTTTGCCAGTCTGCACTTTGCAGGTCTGATGTTGTTTGATGATATTCTGCGTTAAGAGGAGTGTTTTTCATATTGCGTCGAGCATAGGTAAGGCATTCCTGAATATAGACGCCAGCCAATGTGAGTATGCCCAATTTTTTTAAAATATTCACTGCAGGAATATCTTGGGCGTAAATTAAGAATAATCCTAACCGCTCTCTTTTGCAGTACAAAAACTCTGTTAGAGTCAGTCGCCCTCCCCCAGAACATCACACCGTATGACATAATACTATGAAAATACGCGAAGTACACACATCTCGCTGTATCCTGGCCGCAGACATCCTTTACTTTTTTGATGGCATAGATCGCTAAATTTAGTCTGTTATGTCCAATGGAAAATATATACCTCGTCCGAGAGTGAGTTCATTTTTTCCATAAATCGCACCAGAGTGCTGCGAGCCACTACATCCGTTCTGGAATGGGGGACGTTCAGAAGATTATGTCCTCTACCCCTTATGTACATAGTTGGGTGGTACAAAAAGCCATAACCAATAAGATTGCTGAAAATCTTGAAGCAGGTCAGAAGTAGTGCGTTATCACTCCTACTTTCAATACTGATAGGAACAGGACGTCAAAAGTTCTGGGTGGTGCATGTAGGTATGTCGGATATACTCCGTGCGTCCGGTTGTACATGTTCCTCATGAACTTCTTCTGGATTTGCTCCAACATATCAGAACATTTCATTTTGTAAGGCGCCCATACTACGTTTCATCATATTATATATTAATTATATATCATAAAATTACTTATAATATATATCATAGTAGAAGTGGGGGGAGAGGCCTGCCTGCAAAGTCTTTATATTCCTACTTTAAGGACCTAGGCCTCCCCAGGGGTAAAATAAAAGAACTTCTAGATAGGGTGGTAAAAGCAGCATTGTCCGCGTCCTATTGGATGTGGCTGCGTAGCGGAGTAGAGTATTGGTTGGAAGTTGGTGGGTGAGAGGTGAGCGTATATGCAACCAAAAAAAATATATTTGAAACTCATAAAATATTCGAATATCTTTATAAAACTCTTATTTTTTTATGACGACGTAAATTTGAAGTGTTCATTTATCCGATACAAATAAAGCGATTAAATACCGATTCCTCTCGCCATTGTCATACGAATTATTATAGCTTAGGTCCCATGTAAATAATAAAGGTAGAAACACGGTCGTTTATATATTATCTTGGAACACCCAATCACCCAATTGTATACAAGTTATTGTTAGTTACAGCAATTACATTACACCCAACTGTGTCATCCTTGGGTTACGTGTGTGTGTCATCAAACACATCCGAAACAACCTGTATAATGTATTTAAATACATTGTTCAAATATCAAATAAGCAATATACACATAAGAGTCCAATTTTCAAAACAAATTTCCCATGGGGGGACGATAGTCTTCTTCCTCCGTCATATGATGAAAACTCAGATTTACTTGTTTAGTGTAAAGGCAAATAAAGATGTGAATATAATATTATAATTTATTTACGATAATCAATGCACCCATTCTAGTTAAAATGTCAAGCTGAGTTTTAATGTTTGGGTTTTTAGGTGTGAACCTTTTAATACCGACGCCGACCGCCGTGGTGAGCCGTTCGGTTTCTGTGCGGGCGTCCTGGGTTCGATTCCCAGCAGAGGAGAAATTTATCCAAATTCATTTCTCACGCAAATATTGATTCTCTGGTCTGGAAACACTGGTTAGTTGGAAGAAATTGCCATACGGCAATAAACTTGCCTCTTGCACAGGGTGAAAAGAATTATATTTTTTTAATTGAAAATATCCTTGTTAAACAAGTACATATTATACAATTCCCTAAATTAAGTATTAATGTTTGTGCTATAGGTGAACAAAATCGGTCGAGGCAGGATTCGATCTCGCGACCACTTGATTACTAGCCCAGTGCGGTAACCGCTATGCCATCGACCCATCTAAAACGTCCCGTCTTATTAATATTGTAATAATTCGTTTAAAAAAATATTTTTTAGTAATCTTTCGTTGAATATTTCAATGATTCAAACATTGAAAAACTCTTGTTGTGTCTGAATGTTTTGGAATATGAAATTTCGTTTTAAATTTTATAGATAGTTACATGAATGCGAGAGTTTTTTTTTTACTGTTGAAAATATGACGATTCAAGGTTAATCAAAATTTTTACTACTGACATGTGTCTAAAATTATAAGTCTCAAAAATGTAAAACTATATATAAAAACCTTGGTGTAATGACAATTTATCAACTATTTGCAAGAGATTTACTGACGTACATTTTTCCCGAGGACTGGCTTATCCATAACCCAAAAAATACAAGGTCGACTGCAGAAAACTTTAAATTGATTCCCAGAAAATCGTCAACTTATGGACAAAACAGTCACCTGTACTTGGCACCTCGACTCTTCAATATGCTGCCAAGTGAAATAAGGAACATCAAAGAGTATAAAGTGTTCAAGTTTAACATAATAAAATGGATCTTTCAAGAGGGTCCCGCAAACTGTAAAGCGAACGTTACCCTATCATAAGTGATGCCAACCTGTATACTTATTTTTTTGTTGTTTTATCATGTTCCCGCGATTCGTCGCCTTTATCTATGGACATGCCAGTGACATAGTGACAATTGTTGTGTTTTTGTATAATTGCTGATAACAACCTGCAACTTGATATTTTTTTATGAATTTTATGAGTTATTTTATGTGTTATTTTTAAGGTACATTTGTGATGTGACAAACAAATTAATAAATGTCATTTTGATACTCGCTCCGACACGGGTATGTTCCCAGTGAAGCGGGTGTCAGTCGCACATAAAAAAATAAAAAAACAAGTCAAAAGAATTAAAATAAATAAATAAAATATAAATGGAAGTATTGAAATGAACGTATTCATAAAAAAAGGATATAAGCCAAGTACGAGGAAACAAAATCGTGAATGAAATAAAATGTTAGTGTAAGGATGGTGAAGCTTTCGATACTCTTTATCAACCCCTAATAAGAAAAGTATACGTATGTACGAGTTCTTAATAAACTTTCACAAATTTGAGAAATGGGCTTGTAGTTATGAAATCTTAATCTAGATGCTTACGATGTGTCACCATCTATTAGATCCTTAATGATACTTAAACGAGGAATAAATCCTCTTAGTTATTTTACTAAGTGAGCCCTTATTCGCCGGGAACTCTAGTCACATTCTAGAGTTTATACACAACTTCATAATATATTGCAATTTTGTGTAAAATTACTCCTTTCCACGTTCAATCGTTATTACATGGATGTAACAGGTTTATATAAGATGCAGACAAACAGGAGTAAACATTAAATTTACATAATTACTCTGTCAATATTTTCCTTTATGGCATACTTGGACTGGGAGAGAAACAGAGGTACGCATTTTGGATATTACCATTTATTAATCCTTAAATTAATTTGTTCTACGTGCGTAATATTTATGTACAGGTACTTTAAATAAAAAAATACTTTAAAAATTCCATTATTGAAGTACCTACCTATTTTTATGTCGACATTATAAAAGAGTTCAATATAAGATGATGTTTACAACATTTTTTTATCTATAATCACAATTTAAGATATTTGAGGAGGCTGTGATCCAAAGCACGTGGAAAAAATGGGCAAAGAAAAGAAAGAGTGTCGAAGAAGATCAAGCACACAAAGCCCCAAGATAGTCGCAACGTTGGTAGACCCAAATTCTGATGACTGGAAGGTGTGCAGCGGGATGTTGAGGATGATGGTGTAAACTACTGGAGGAACACGTGCCAGGATAGATTGAGATGGCGAGGAATGCTGAGGAGGCCAAGGCTCGCAACGCACTATAGAGCCACTGAAGTTGATGATGATGGTTAATGCTTTAAATAACCTAGCACCACAATACATAGAAGAGTTGTGTCAGAGAAAAGATCTCTCTGGGAGGCATCTCACACTTTGGTCTTCTGGATCACAGAGTACCAACTCCCTAAAGGAGTTGGACAGAGCCAATAAAGCGGCTTACTTTGATCGATGCTTTGGTGTGAGTGGAATAAATTGCCTCTAGATGTCCGCAGTGCAAATAGTAAGAGCACTTTCTCTAAAGGACTGAAAACAGCTTTGTTTCGTAGAACAATATAATATCTATCTAAATAACAGCGCCCTTGGAATGATCTTGAATTATTATTATTATTATGATAATCACAAATTCGATAGTTGTAAAAAATCTTGAACCAACTAAAATATTGTAGATAGTTTTTCTTTGTTTCGGGATATCTATGATGAAATGTGACGATTTATAAAATGTAAGTAAAATTTACTAAGTAACAACACAGATTCGTTAGTTCTTAAAAATTGTGTCTCCAATTATTTAATGTTCGTATATTTAAGCGTCTAATGTAATATTTTGGGTCAAAACACATCTTCAACCCCCGACGATGCCAATCGTTACTCCCACCACCAACCAATCTGCATATGGGGACTGTAAACGGCCTATCCACTGAACGCTAACTGAACGACAAGAAAAAAAAGCATAGCACGAAAAGTAGCTCATGGAGTCCTCTAGATTAGCAATCTCGGCACCATAGTGCAAAAAGAACAATCAACGAATATAATTGGAAGACTCACACTTGTGGTCATTGACTTCAGATATTTTTAAATGAGAAATATCAGAGTTGTGACCAAGATCTCTGTAAAAAAATAACCTACTGAAAATCTAACATTAGTGAGGCACCATAACTATGACAAAACTTCTGAACGGCTTTAAAATTGTTCTTCGAGATCACGAAATTCGCGTGTCCAATGGGACCTTGAAGAGGCCCGACGATGGCGATCACAACCGAGAAAGCATCTCTGTCTGCTGCAGTCAAGAATAACTCTTTGAGGTCTCTGATGCAGGTCCACTCACAAAGTTTGCGGAGCCATGACATCTGACGTTTTCCTTTTCCACTTTATTTAAATACTCGTAATTAAATAATCATATGATAAACTGAAATAAATTATAAGGAATTAATGTAATCGTTCTAACAGCGATATATAACTGTTTAAATATACATTTTCTTCTAAATTATATACGCCTATACTGACATCTGCCGAATTCGGGAAACGATTTCACTCTGCAAGTTTTCCTTGTTTACCGTCATTTATAAAAATATACTGACATCTGGCGAAACCTCCAGGAAACGCTTTCACCCTTCAAATTTTTCTTCTCTACCGCCATTAGTTAAATTTAGCCACCTATGTATTTTTCCGAAAAACACTTTCAATGGTTCATCAGATTTTCTGTAAAGGATGATATCTTTATAAACTAACAATTTGATAAAATATTTGAAAATTATGTAATAATTACCTACATTGCATACAAAATATCAAAGAAGTTATGCTATATTTCAAAAGATGTCTCGTTGGGTAAGTTTTTTCCTTTTGGATTTTTTTCCCTATTATAAAAACTGTTATTTAAATTCAATATAAGAAAATCTGGTGTAAATAAATATATATTTTGCTACTTTATAGTATAAAGCTACACTTTCTTTAAATATATGACAGATTTAATCACAATTCACAAATTTATTCACTGTGACTTAAGTGCCCCCAATTTGCTAGAACTTGTTAAGATAAATATACCCATAAGAACATGCTCCAGATTACGAAACATTTTTAACATCTCTCTTTACAATACAAACCTGGGCTTCTTTGCTCCTCTACCACGGTCACTCAGACAATACAACAGACTAAATTATCAATATGAAAATGTCGATATATTTTCACAATCACGGGCATTATTCAAGAGTGCTTTAAGAACATGCCAATTTTGATAAAAGCTTTGAATGTTACTTGTTATATTAATGTTTGTTTGTTTTTTTTATTTTTTTTGTTGTTTTTCCTGCAGAAAATCATTTCTTAAATATGTATTCTTTGTGTAATGATGCTGAATGTATTACTGAATGAAAATTATGTACGTGCGTTCATGTGTGGGGTATGGATGATAATTCAATCGTCCAATAATTCCATACATTATATATATATGTTCATAAATGCATGAAACCAGTGGGCTTCTAGCCTGTTTTTCATGCTTAAATAAATAAATAAAAAAAATATTCAAAAATTTACGTTTTTGTATATGATATGAAATAAAAAAATTACCGCGTAAGCGATAATTTTTTGACAAAGCCGCGATAAAAATGGGATTTAAAAATACTAATAAATACTTAATTTATAAAATACACATTAAATTATAATGTCATACTGTACTCTAAAAATGTATATAAGGCTGAAAAAAGTGGAATAAGAGAGCCGGTCGCTGCTCATACGAAGTCAGAAAAATAGAAGACCATGTATGATGCGATGCATGGAAGCAAACGTCTGGCGAAAGTCAGAAGTAGAAAGTCTGGCGATCGGTTCTATCTGCCTACCCCAAATAGGGAAACGGCGCGATGGTATGTACCTATGTATAAATTAATATGCCCTCATTCGTCCTTTTCCTCATGACTGAGGATAGCGGCTGCAGTCCGTCGCCACATGTATGGCCCGCCTCCATGCTAATCTGTTTTGGGCTGAACGCAGAGCACCAGTCACCGAAGACCCCATTGTGGACTTAACCAAATCGCTCCATCTGGTCGGTGAGTGACCACGAGATCTCCGTCCCTCCACGCTGCCCATCACAACAAGCTTCTCGAGGCAGTCTGGTTCCCTTCTGGCAATATGTCCAAAGAATTGAAGGATACGTCTGTAACATATCGTCGATAGACGATCCTCGATCCTTAGCTCGTCTAGAATTGACACATTGGTTCTTCTGGCTGTCCATGGGATGCGCAACATACGCCTCCAGCACCACATTTCGAAAGCATCGATCCTATTTTGCTCTGACTCCCTAAGTGTCCATGTTTCCACACCATACAGAAACATCGGGAATATGAGTCTAGCCTTCGTGTTTTTCGTGATGGTCCTGTCCTTCCATACTCTTGTGAGCTTTCCCAGTGCTCCTTTTGCCATGGCGATGCGTCTTTTCACTTCCGCTTCACAACCACCGGTGTCACATATGTTAGAACCCAGATATGTGAAGTCATGTACTATCTCAAGATGGTTTAGAGAGTTTATTGGGGGAAGTTTACATGCTCTATCAATCACCATCAGTTTGGTTTTGCATTGGTTTATGCTCAGACCGAGTGATAAACTTTCCCTCTCAACACGATATGCCCTTCTTCATAGGAATATACCTAGAGGAAAATTCTTTATTTTTTTTTTCATAATCCAACTGTCGATTTGTTCAGGAGAACTTTGTTCTCTTAACATATCGACAATGTATCAAGCCAGAATACGCGAGAATTGTATGGAGAGGTCTACTTTTTTCACGGCTTTTCCAACTTTGAAGTCAAAAAACACCAACTTAGAGGCTTCGCAGCATATATGTTCCATACACGGATTTACTCAGAATTCGGAGTAGAACATTTCGTGTGTCTGTGTGTGTGTGTGTCTGTGTGTGTGTCTGTGTGTGTGTCTGTGTGTCTGTGTGTGTGTGTGTCTGTGTGTCCGTCCCCCCCTTATAACTTTTGATCCGCTCAATAAACAGAGCCTAAAATTTCAGAATATATAAACAGTTACAGGCCTACAAAACTTTTATACTCGGAATTTTGAATTTTTGTTTCAGTCAGGGGTTATCAACTTTTGAATTTTTATTTTATTTTTCCATATATCTCAGAAACCATAAACGCTAGAACGCTGAAAATTGGTACAAACATAGACAAATACAAAATCTCAAATTAGTTTTTTCAAAAAAATTCCAGGGTTTCTCAAACATTTTTTATTAAGAAAAATATTTTTTTTATGATAAATTTATGAGTTTAACTGCCTATATTTCCAAAACTTTTACAATTATCGAAAAAAGCCGAAACACCCCAACTAGATAATTTAATTTTCTATAAAAAATATCAGCAATGTAGTAGAAGATCTCAATTTTTTTTTAACATTTTTTTAAAAATTGAATTTAGTGACGACATCGTTTCATACATTTTGTATGGCAGTCGCCTATACACAATATGTAAGAAGACTTAATAGTTTGATACTTCGACTCCAAACATACATACATACCATCATGCTATTTGCATATTCTGGGTAGGAAAAAGGATCTTCCTCCATACTATCCTATCTTGACATACATACCTACATATGTTGTATAGAAAACAAAATATCTGAAAATATTCAATAATTTGTATCTATGGGTTTATAGTTTGGTACACATTCTTCAACTATACATACTATCGCTATCGACAGTTGGATCTCATGTGTTACATGCAACTAGTTTTATTTCTGGGTTCGATATACAGTGGCCAATGGGTTGTGGTTTTAATTATTGAGAATCACGAACAAAATTAACATTAAAATTTTGTGTAAGAAGAATACACGTCGTACATAAAGGCATAATTTTCAAAATTTGTTAATTTTAAAATGAAATATGATGTAACTGAAGGATTTCTCTTAATGTAGGATTTCTCAAAGACAAAATCTACGATAATATACTTAGGTATGGTATAAGTATGTAATAGGAAATCCTATGGTATAAGTTAGTAGGGAATCTCAAAACCACTAAAATATTATTACAACTAAAACTTAAATAATCACACGGGAAAGATAATATTAATGTTTGAAGAGATTTCGAATCAGGGATTAATTTTCCAGTGAAATATGTTTTCTGGAAAGGAAATGAATACTTCCATTTCGTTGTACAGCTGATTAGCATTAATTTGAATATGAAATGAATGCAAAAAAAATTGAGACATCGGTCGTGGTGGGTATTCATAGAAACCGCTGAATTTGCAGATTCGTTGCGGTTTACCACGGTTTTGCGATGAAAACCGAGGGGGAGGGTGGGGGTGGAAATTACTCGAAAAGTGAACGAGTCCTTTGTAAACAAGTCAAAAAAGGTATTCAATTTGAAAATTTATTTCTTAAAATTTAAGGTAGGTAACCATAGTAAATGTGCCGGAGGGAGATGGATGCAGTGTGCCCAAGACAGGGAGTTGTGGAGGATCAAAGGGGAGGCCTATATCCAAGAATGGATGAAAACTGGCTGAAGAAGAAGAAGAAGAAGAAGAACCATAGTAACATAGCAAGCCTATGTGAATAAGTTACATTAAAAACGCTCCTTTGTTCAAAATATTTATACCCACGCAAATTAACTTATGTAAAAATATGCTTTAAAGAAAATCTTTGATAAACCTATGTATATGCTGTGTAAGTACTTAATAAAATTTGGAACTCTATGGCATTTTGTACAAATAATTAAAATCCAACTATCGATTTGTTCAAGAAAATTTATTTCTATTAATGAATCGGCAGTATTAATGTTAGTCCCGTGTGAAAGATTTGTATGGCCAGGTCGATATTTTTCATGGTTTCTTCAACTTCAACGAAAAAGTCAAAAAACACCATCTTAGAAGCTTTTTAGCATTATAATTATTCATTTAAATTTTTATGAGCACATGTGCATAATGGCGGGCTTATTGCCAAATGGCAATATCTTCCAACCAACCATACGAATATAACCCCCATTTTAAATATATTGTCATCGAAAGCAAATGTGTTTTGAAAATTTAGCAATAAAGGATAATGGGAAATGGTTTAAAATTTGATTGAACAAAATAATTGAGGAAAGTCTAGTGTTGGTCTGTGGCAGACCACCTTCGAGAAATTTCTGTCGAGCGCGCGCTCGTTGGACACCGGGCCGAGTTCATCGCCCTCGATGTCAAGCGAGTAACAATAAACTTCAACAGGGTATGATAGTTCATTGAAATGATCTAGAAAGTTCGAGGACTTGCCACCCTTAGCACCAGAGTGTAAGGGAGTGTACGCCTGAACACGACGTCACTTCACGCCGCGCCGTTACGACCCCGCGACCACGCTGTCTCTTCACTACGCGACCACTGGTTGCTTCTCGACCACGCCGTCTCTTCGACACTTCGTCACTCGATCACCGGTCATCTCTCGACCCCGCGAGCACGATGGTACATTACCGTGCAAATATTCGGTTCACTCGACTCACTCGCTAACTCGCCCGTTATACCTACTCATCGTGAGAAAGTTCCTTTGTAAGCGTTTAATCAATTGTAAATTTACCTATAGTAAAATTGTTAATTGTGTTCAATATACTCATTATAAGTATGAACATATACTTTCTTCTTCTTATCCTCAAAAACACTGTCCTTGTGTTTTTATTTCAAACCGTATCAAATCACTTTGATTTAATATAGCAACTGGTAACCACTTGGTTAACCAACACATTTTTTTGGTGACCGCTTGGTTACCAGTTCGCTAAACGAACTGGTAACCAAGTAATTAACATAGCGAACACGCTAAAGGTCACATCCCATTCGTTTTTGTATATTTGTGATATTGTGGGGCCCTGGGCTAATACTACTTAGGGGCCTACCTATTTTTTGCCCTAGTGCACAAGAAATCACACTCCCTCATCACAAACCCACACAGAAAAACCTATCCAATAGGTGCACATTAATCATAACAAATTAAACAAAATTTACATTATTACTTTAATAATTACATTACTCTTATTTAACCTAAATAGATAATTTATAATTACTCAAATAATTTCGCGTTCCTTTCGATAGACGCGCATGTTTTGATTTATCTCTGGGTTGCCAGCCTTATGATTTTTTTTTAAATTTCACATACTTTTTTTTTCTTCACAATATCGTCTATTGTTTTCATTGGAGGCTGGGGCCTATTGTACCCACGGGGCTCTGGGCTAAAGCCCTGTTGTATGTCAAAAGAGAGGAGTCTGGCGTTCGGTTCTCTCTGCTTACCAATCCCAAATAAATTAATTGAGTGATGGTATGGCATGAAATTCCAACATGGCCAGTGAAAAGATTCAAGTTAAATTTGAAGTATTATTTTGTGGTTTCATCTTTAGATTTGAATTATATTTGATGACCACAAATTAAGTCATTTAATCCTGGCTAAAGTAAAATACATCATCAAAGGAATATTCAAATTGTTTCATTCTACAACTGCTTAGAGAAGATGAAATATATAGGGAACGATAAATTTTATAAAAACATTTAGACTACAACATAAATCATTGACCAGAACTTTGTCTTTGTTCAATTACTATCTTAGAAGTGGTTAATTAATGAAAATAAAAATAGGTATATCATCAAAATTTATATTTAGAACAGTACAGATGAACAGTAATAATAGATCATAAGGGTCGTATTACAGGAGTTATTTAAGAATTATGTAAGAAAAAATTGAGGTCTCGTAAGCAGTATTCTCTCAGTACGGGACCTTACATTTATCTTACATTTTCTCAAATAACTCTTGTTATATGACCCTAAGAATTCATTTGAATAAATTTCAAGAGAGTTTCATAAAATAATTGCATTCAAATGGAGACTCTGTGATTAACATTTTCTGGAAATTAGTTGAAGAGATTATAATTAAACATCTACGAATTATAATGCACCCGAAAACATTAACTTTAGCTGCCATATGTTTGACTCGGGTGTTAACACTGTCTTAACAACAAAACAAGATACAAAGTCGGATTTATCATGATATTTATTATTTTTCTTCCTTCAGCCCAACTCTGCACTGCTGGATATAGGCATCTTCTAAGTACTTCCATTCGTCTTTTTTTGCGCTTTTTGGACCCATCTCCTACCAGCGACGGGGACAATACGTCGGCCAATTCCCATGGTCAAATACCATATTCCCTATTTTATATTCCAGACAACAGAAATATCTAGAAGGATCGGACTAGGTGTGCCAACTTTAGGGAAACTTTAAACATTTATAAAAAAACAAAGGTATCCCCATATTATGGCTAAAGAAAATACTGTTTGAAACATTAATCCTGTTTATATTGCGTACGTATGCTATGGGAAATATCACGTTAACTGCGCGGACCATACATAAGCTAAAATGCACTCAAAGATCCATAAAAAGGCAAATTCTAGGTCAAAGTCAAAGAAACAAGAAATGAGGAAATCAGACGCTAGACAAAAGTTGTCGATATCATGGATCGAGTAGCAAAACTTTAATGGCAATGGGCGGGTCATGATGCCAGACAGGACACGTACAGATGAATATCCAGAATTCTGAAATAAAGACCACGATATTTATTATGACCTTAAAATCTGTGATAACATAGATTGTTAAAGAGAAAAAAATAGTAATACGCTTTGTGAAATCGTATAAAAACAAATTTCCTTAGTTTTAAATTCAGTATCCGAGTAGAATTTCGCAAAATGAATCTTAATAAAAATGTGTACCTATTATATATATATTTCTTTATTAATCCTCAGTTTATTATTCATAAAGATAAGAATATTTTGTTCGTTTTTTATCTTTCACCAAATGACAGTCAGTAGGTACTAAGATATATAAATAATACTTAATATAAATCCTGTTTAAAAAGCTGTAGCAAAGAAACGAAAAACAGTCTTATTCAATTACTTACGTCCCTTAATAAAAACAAAGCATTTGAATATTATGGTGAATGGTCCTTCATTTAAAAGCTTTTGAAAATGAATTTATTAATTCTGCCTTGATGTTTTTTTATGCTTTAGGTATATAAATATATATGAGTGTTATAATATACCTCTACGCGCAAAAAAAGCTTTTGAAGTTTAAAAAGACAAAAGAAAAAAGGTTTCCAGTTTGATGTATACAAGTTATGTTGATAGGTTTTTGTTATGGAAGAAAATTATTGTATTTCGTTGTTTTGTTTTTTGGGAAGAAAAAAATATAAAAACGAGTGGGTTGTGGCCAACTCAATTCAATTCAACATCCTTGACATTCTCTTTTTGAATTTATTTGAATCTATGCATACATATATTAGTTACATTGTGTATGAACATTATTTGATTCGAATTAAATGTTCCTGGGTTGTCCCTGACTGTTGGAATTCCCAATTTTTCACAGGACATGGAAATTTTAAAAGTTATCTTCGTCGATTTAAAATTGCCTGCACTGTCTCATGTCAGTTCTGACAATAACTGGACCAAACTTCGGAACATATCCTTTGGGATTGTTGCCACCCAATGGTGTCCTCTTATATCGGAGCTCCTCTTTGTTGTGACCTCGAAGAGTAATTTTAAAGCCTTCAAGAAGTTCTGTCATAGTTGTAGTGCCTTACTATTGGTTGATTCCCACTATGTTTATTTTTTACATATATCTTAGTCACACCTTTAACGCTTTACATTTAAAAATATCCGAAGTCGATGACAGTCCACGAGTGTGAATCTTCTATTTACATTCGTCGATTGTTCTTTTTATTGGTGCCGAGATTGCTAATCTAGAGTTCTCTATGAGCTACTTTTCATGCTATGCATTTTAAGTCGCTCATTTAGCGTTCTGTGAAAAGGCCGTTTACTGTCCCCATTATGCAGAGCGGGTGGTGGGTTGAGTAGCGAACATTATTTAAAATACAAAACAATAATTTATTGTACGATTGTCGAATTTATTTTCGTCTTTAGACTAGTCACCAAGGTTTATAGGTACATTATAATTATCATATTTATCATTTAATTTCAAGTTACAGGAACATTTTCCCTTTCTATTTATTTTTTAGAACAATTTAAGAGGGTATATTTATTTTTTATTTTTTTTATTTTTAAATAAAAATGAATATGTCCTTGTTAAACAAGTACATATAAATCTTCCTACGTTCCCTAAAATAAGCAAATAAATGCTTGTGCTATAGGTGAACGAAATCGGTCGAGGCAGGATTCGAACTCGCAACCACTGGATTACTAACCCAGCGCGCTAGCCGCTCTGCCATCGACCCATCTAAATATTAAACATTAATTTGTTGTAGAAGTTTTTCTACTTGAATAGTGGCTGTTTTTAATATCTACTTGTATGCAGAAGGGTGGTGGTGGGAAAAAAACAAATAATTTTCAAGTAATATTTCCCAAGTATCTACCTACATAAGATTTCTTGTTTTTGGTTATTTTAGTTACTATATTTAGTTTTTTTTTTTAATTATGAGAAATCCAGTTGTTTTCTGAACGTTTAATAAGATTATTACGTCGTATTAATTACAAAATATTTTGTTTAGAACAAAATATGACTTGGATAAACTTCACGTAATAGGACGTAGACAGAAATAGGCTTTTTAGAATCCCTTATATATTTTTTTTTATATTCTACTAATTTGAATCGAGCTTTTTGTATTTTATTGAAAATTTCATTTTATTTCTAACATCAATTCATGAAATGTTTTTTTATGTAGTTGAAAAGTCAAGGTTATACAAAATACAAACAAGGTTATACAAGGTTACAAAATCATTAAAACTAGGCGATCACGTAAAGCGTAATCTTTCAAATAATATTTTCTTTAACTTACTCTAAGAAACTAACTTTCAAGGTAGATTTAACTTATTGAGGCGGAAACTCACTCTGTCACAGAAATATTTGTATGAACACTTTATTTAATTTAGATGTACAAAAGCAGAGTTTTTTACACCAAGTATAACAAATATATTTATTTCATTCCTCCTCACCCATCCTAATCATCCCACATCTATACTTCTCTGCACCATTTTAATTTATATATAAAATATTTTAAGATGTATTTAAAAATACACCTTGTAAATTTTTTTTTCTCGTGACCTATATTTCTATGACCTTGTAATTAGTATTTAATTGGTCTTAAATTTGTATATATTTTTGTCATCATTTTTTATTTGATTCTTCTTCTTCTTCTTCAATGGCGCTTCAGCCCAAATCGAGCCTTGGCCTCTGTTAATTTTCGCATCTATCCCATCCTGTTCTCTGCTGCTACTTTCCAGCTCCTCTCCGGGAGAAGCTGAGCCGCATCCTTTCTGACCTCATCTTCCCACCGCAGCCTTGGTCTCCCTACCATTCTTCTCCCACCTGGGTGTCCATTCATGATTCGTTTCGGCACCCGTGAAGTTAGCATTCGTTGTACGTTAGGGTGTCCCGTTAAATTTTTTTTGGAATTCGGATACGTAATAGCACGGAAAACTTGGGGATGGACAACCTGATTACGGGAAAAATAATAAAAAAAATCCTTGATACTACTTTTAGACCTCTACCGGGCTTTGAAGTTTTGAAAAAATACAAATTTTCTTTATATGGTTACCGTCGTTTATTCCACATAATAATATAAAATTTATATGTAAAATATGACTCAAAATTTTGGAATTGAAGGATTTATTAAGAAAAACATAGTTTTAAAAATTATGAAGACTTATTAAAGAACTCTACTAGCCTTTGAAATTTGGAAAAAAAACACAAATTTTCATTAAAACTGCATCTTATAGTTAGCCAAAAAATTTAATTAATTTGTATGAATGCTTCGATTCCAAGTGTCTCTCGTATAAGAATAATACACTAAATTCAATACCATTTTGATAAATACTTGACGATAAAAAGATATCCAAAAACTAAAATAATTGAAAAGTTTGAAACTAGAATTTTTCACGACCTGTACCAAGACGTTGTTCGACATTCCATCATGTAAGTGCATTTCTTTGGAGTGATGTTCTTGCGCAAAAGAAAAGAAAGTACCTTACAAAGAAAGACCATTTTTAATGGATCAAAAAACCGATAGAAGAATGGTTATGGGTACCACATGGTTATGGTTATGGGTAATATTTTAAAAAAAGCAGATAAATTTTGTTTCAAAGAGCGTTAGAGCATTTTTACAATGTTGACACGTGATATCATATGAAGAAATTTTATGATATCTATGAAAAGCCAATCAGTTCTAAGTTCAAGCTATTAATATTCTTATATCAATATGAAATCAATGAACTGAACATTGCCAAATATAAAAAAATTCTCTTGTTACATATAAGTTTCATACAAATATCCATTAAATAAAATATAATTTTTGAAACCGTTGAATATTTTTCTTTTAACATTGACCAACTTTGAATACAATTTTATGAAGATTTTTGGTGTTGTATAAATAGTTGAAACCAAATTAAAATATCTCTAATTTCCAGGTCGTGAGAGCATTTTTTCAGTTTTAATAGATGAAATCATAAAGAAACATTGGGAAAAAATGAACCGTTGTCTATGGAAAACTAATCAGCTCTAAGTTTATGGACTTAACACATGTGATATCAATATGAAGTCAATCGGACTTATAGTTTGGGCTGCAGAGAGGAAACAAAAAAAAAACAACGTAAATGATGAATTCATAGAGAAGAAATCAAAAGTTGTCTATGGAAAACTAATCAGCTCAGATAAAAAAGAAACAATGAAAATTGAAAGACGATTGGAAAGAAAGATACTGGAATCTAAACTAATACACCAAATGGATGTTATACTTCAATCAATCCCAAGTTCGTCAATGCTTAGTTCGTCAGTGGCTGTGCCAGAAAATGGAGATAGTATTTGTGAGATAGAAGAACTCTTACAACCGGCAGATATTTCTTTGGAGCCTTCATCATAATCAAGCAGTCGCAACACTTTATATCTGCCTTCTGTTGCAAAAGTTTGTGATCGGTATGGTTTATCAAGCCGTTCTGCGGCGGCAGTTGCTTCGGCGGCTCTTCAAGATGCAGGTATCATCACTTCTGCAGATACTCGGTTCGTGATTGATAAAAATAAAATACATAGAGGTGTATCAAAATCAAGGGAGCATATGCAGAAAAACATAGAAAATATTTCTGTGAAGAGCATTTACTTCGATAGACGGAAAGATAAAACCCTTATAAATGAGAAGAAAGACGGTCGTTTATACCGTAAAGAAGTTAATGAAGAACACGTTTCCATCTTGTCAGAGTCAGGATCAATATATTTAGGCTATGTTACTCCAAAATATGACACAGGATTGGGCATATCTAATTCAATAATAGAGTTCATCGTTACTAAAAAAATAGATATTCAAGAAGTTGTTTGGGTTGGATGTGATGGTACTGCAACTAACACAGGCTGGAAGGTCGGCGATATTCGATACTTAGAAGTTTATCTAGGCAGACCATTACAGTAGATTATATTATGTATGCTTCATGCGAATGAACTACCATTCAGACATCTTTTCACAGTTTTAGATGGATCAACTTCAGGTTCTCGCGAATATTCGGGACCTATCGGGAAAGCTCTCATTGGTTGCGAGAATAATCTCATTGTAAGATTTTCGCGAATAATTGGTAACCTACTAGAAATATAAAAAAATATTGTAGATGTGATGAGTACTGACCAATAATATCTGTACGAGATATGTAAAGCAGTTGAATCTGTTTTTTAACCGATTTTTTAACTATCTCAATAGAGACGAAGTTGGAATATTTACTGTAGGAGAATCTGGTTTTTGAATCAGTTGAATCTGGTTTTTGTACCGTAGAATTATCTAATCGTCAGGTGGCTTACTACTGCAAATCGTATTGTAAGACTGTATGTGAGTATCCTTCCGAAAATTTAAAAATTCTTGTGGAGTTTGTAATGAAAGTTTACGCACCTGTTTGGTTTCTAATAAAGATTCATTCATCAGTCAAAGATGGAGCGCAGCACATTTATAAAATGATACAATTTTCATGATAGCTACCGGAAAATTTAAGATCAATGTAATAGAAAGAAATGGTTTCTTTGCTCATCCAGAAAATCTTTTATTATCGATGTTGTTTCATACTAGAAGACACATACGAGAACTTTCTTTGCGACGTATTCTTTATGCTAGAAAAAATGTTGATCATGGCATCAGGACTTTCAAGCCACCAAAAATTATTTTTTCTGCATAAGATTACGTCGATATAATTATCTGGAACGAGTGTCAAGTATCATCACCCCCTGTCCTAAACCACATACCTATCTAATGAAAAATAGGAAGCGAGGCTACATGAAAATAATTTACATCTTCAAATCATTGATTTTCCATGTCACACACAAGCAGTGGAGCGGTGTGTTAAAATAGTGACGGAAGCTTCTCGATGTGTTATAGGTGAAAATTCTGGAGATGGATTTAAAAGGAACAGAATTTAAAATAGTCATTTTGCACTTTTAATTTTGTTTACACTGACAGCGTTTACTATGTAGAATTCCATTTTTAAAATAAATTAAACACTTGTTTTTCTTCCTACATTTATTTTTACTCTCCAGAACGACCGTTTCGCCTGGTGAAGGCCTTTTCAACTGGTCTAAGGAACTTTCAACTGGAAGGCCTTTTCAACCAGTTGAAAAGGCCTTCACCAGGCGAAACGGTCGTTCTGGAGAGTAAAAATAAATGTAGGAAGAAAAACAAGTGTTTAATTTATAGTCATTTTGTTTCAAGAAATTCACTGTTTGATATTGTGATGGGCTCCACCCTAACCTGAACTAAATATCGCCCTAAACTATTTTCTGTGGATCCATAACCTCCTAAACTAGATAGCTAAACTACCTATTAAAATCTAACGTCTATTTCCTAGTACTATAGCTAATTTCCCTAACTAGTTTATCCTCTACCTGTAAGGTAAATCTAGAATTTATTACATCTATTTGAATATTCTTTATTGAATGATTCTATCATGAAAGAACATCGTATTCTTATATCTTATTTCGCTAATTTTATATGTTTTTCAACGGATTTTGGCCAATGATCGTCTAGTGATTACTATCATTATTCACGTTAAAAAGGACCCTTTACGTTGTGTTTTATTTACGAGTTATAAACAGACGAATATTTATAATAAAATTTATATATATTATATTAATAATTAATAGATTAATAGACTCCACGACTGTTGAAAGATAATTAATCTTTATATACAACGTTATAACTACAGAATTATTAAATTCGTATAATGTAATGATAAAACTTCGATTCTCAACCCAAATTATGTAACTTAATTGTTACTCAATTTGATCGATATAAGTATATTAATATACCTACAGAATAAATAGGATGACGAAAAATTATCATAAAACAAATTCATTTGATTCTCATAAAAAAACATAAATAAAATTCAATAGAAAACACGATATATGCTTATTAACGCTTTTTCACACTCATGGAGGTTAGTAAATAACGAAATTCAGTTTTCCTACCTTTTCGTATATCCTGCTGTAATGAAAACATATCAAAACAATACCAAAATACATTATATAACAAAAGGCAATATTTATATGCAATCGACGATCTTTCCATGAGTGTGACGTAAATAGTTTTATATCAAATTTTGTTAGATGTCCAATATATCTTTATAATGTTAGTCTTCAGGACACGAATTTTCCTTCTACAGTAACAGATTGAAACATGAATATTTTGATTACTTTAGATAAAATAGTTATTTCAAGACACATAGGGTGATACTTTGATTTCCATTAGCGATGTCTAAGTGACATTTTAAGGCTTCTACAAAATGAGCTAATAAAGTTTTGTGTTTTTCACTCGATTTTCATACTTCATCTGACATTTTAAGGTTAGGGAAATTCAGATTTTCAAGAAAATCATGCTAATCTTTCATGCTTCATGCAGTTTGAAACGAGCACCTATACCCGCTCGTTTCCATCCTGGTCAACCATTTCAAATTACTTCCAGGTCCGAGTGCATTAACAAGGATTAATTAGACTACCTGTGACATCATGCATTACTATATATTGATATAAATATATATATCTCCAACATACTTCAGCTGCGATAGGGACATTTCGACCCAAGAAATATCGATAACCCCACAACTCTAGTGTTCATTTATTCAATTATTTATCTATATGACAAATAAACAAATAAATAAACGATATATGAAGTAATTCGAAGAAAGGAACCAATGGTCAGTTGGTTATGTCTTTTGAGACATCAAAGGTAGAAGGACTTGGTAAATTAGATTAGTATTATATTAGATTAGTGAAGTATTTTACCACGATAGTCGATAAATAAAATACTGGTATTAAGGACAGGAAATAATACTTATTAATTTTCTACGAGATAGGATAACTTATCAATTTAACATGCATTTATAGGAAAGGAGTTATTGAGTTTTGTTAGTATTATAATGCTATTAGTAATTTAAATAAAGAAATAATTTATGAATCACTAAATTCTACATGCAAACAATTTTTATGGAATTAGGATTATACAAGTTTACTTCATTTCACTCTGTCAATTATAAAAACACAATACTTCAAATATAAAATTAATAAAATATAGAAAAATTTCAAATAGGTTATAATGTTTAAAATAAGATTATGTTTATTCAAATTGTACTTGAAAGAAAATTCAAAATAGTTTAAAAATGATTATATTTTCCAATTTATATTAAATTTTTTCATGTATTCTCATCTTATTACGTCAAAAGAAAATAATTAAATTGTTAGTAAATAATAAAAAAAAAAACTCATCGATCTCCTGCGAAGCTCTGGTAGTATAGCGCCTTCCAAAATATCACTATTTCGTTTAAATATTTATCGACCGAAATTTTGTAATTTTTAAGATATAGAAAAATAAATGAGAAAGAAATAAATATGATTTTAGAGTCCAATGATGATCATCCTCGTTCCACAAATAAACACTGATTATTAAATGAGAATTAATTTAATTTATTTTTAAACGAGCTAATTATTAATGAATACTGTATTACTGGATTCAAAACAAAGACCAAAAAAATGAATTCCAGGAGCTTCGCACGTACCCCCGTCATTCACCAAGATCTGCCAGTAACTGTCTCCGCCACCCACTAATCAACATACTTAAAGACAAATTTCTCTCCCCTCCGATTCCAGATAGGTACACTAATACAATCCCCACATGTACCTTGGACTTGCATCAACAAACTTAACGAATAGTTCAAAGCTACCAACAATGACGCCAAAATATATTCCATATTAGTTTAGTAAGTAGATATTATAATATTCTTC
This sequence comes from Molanna angustata, assembly GCA_963576475.1. Lineage (NCBI taxonomy): Eukaryota > Metazoa > Arthropoda > Insecta > Trichoptera > Molannidae > Molanna > Molanna angustata. Next base: position 8,017,563 of record OY754971.1, on the reverse strand, counting down.
ACCGACTTCAACAAAGAACTCCCATAAAGTGTACAATTCCAATTTAATATTATCAAATACCTATATTTATCATACTTTAATAATAATAATATATATACACATATGTGCATATTAAAATTATAAAGTCATCACATTCCTCCCCTTGGAAGGCGATTTTCTAATCAAATAACTATCCCATTGTATTTTATAATCGTCTTACATAACGAAATAGAAATTTTAATCAGAAAAATGATGAAGAAGACGACTCGAATACCTCAAACAATAATAGACTGTATGCACCATATAAGAAAACAAATAATTAATCGAATCAAATAGAGTCATCACGTTATGTTCACGTAAATATAATTTTAATAATTCAATTATATTTTTTTGTTAATAAACTTTAGAATTGGGTTCATAAATGTGCACAAAGAAAACGCTAAACATAATAGAAAGTTTAAAAAAGTTGATTGGATATGGAGTACGTAGTACTTGAACTACAAAATTCCCGTCTTTAGGGGCTGGTAGAGGTCTAAAAGTAGTACTGTAATGAAAAACAAAATATGGGGCATGAAAGTACTCGTCAATACCCAAATTTTGACACCTCTTACGTTACGATACTCCGAAAAAAAAAATTCTCCATACATTGACGGGACACCCTATTGTACGTGTCCAGCCCATCTCAGCCTAAGTGATTTCATGTGCGTTGAGATACTTGGGGCCTGGTATATGTTGTACAACACATCGTTACGTCTAATGCGCCATTCATTGCCATTCTTCACGGTGCCGCATATTCTACATACGTCGTACCTACTTTAATTTGATTCAAAATAAATAAAATATATTTTTTTGGAAAGATACGATGTTAGGTAATTAGTTTTATTCATGAAAACAAAAAAAACGTAGCACAATATTTTTTTATCGCTTATGTTGAAAATTAAGTTCGTATGAAAATTATGTTTTGAAAGAAGGATTTTTAAAATAAATACTCATTAGAGAGGAAGGGGATGGAATGAACAGGTGTCTAGAATTACCTTAAAAGTGGCCAGGAACAATGCCTCCCGGGAAAGAAGTCGTCTAGGTCGTCCTCCAAAAAGATGTAAAGACAGTTGTCAATCCATATCTCAAGAGGAAAATTGATGCAGAAACACAACAGGCCTTTAAAATAGAGTAAGAAAGAGAAGAAGTTAATAATATGTAGTAAAAAGTTTAATCCCTATATAAAAAATCGCATTGTCGCAACATGATGAATACGAAGCTTTACCCGAAACTTTCATAATAAATTTAATCCAGCTCTGAATTGCCGTACAAGGTGAAAAAATGCGGATACACGATGAAAAATAAAATAAGCGACATAAGTAATTCATGTTGCCAAATAGTATTTCCATAATATATTATACCAAAATTAGTCGCCAATCTTTAATAAGGTGGTGAAAATTTTCACGATTTCAATGTCGAACGTCAAACCGAAATGTGATTTTAATAAACATTAATTTTTCACCATTAGCACTATGTAATTTGACACGCAATTTTCCACATTATATTGGGAATTAAATTTAAGAATAACTTTCTCCAAAGTCATAAAACAAACATTACGTTCTGTTGTGTGAATACATTTTAAACAATTTGCTTTTATTTTTGTGTGTGTTTTTTTTGTGTTAAGTACGTGTGTTAAATTTATTAATGTCGTTGGTGTGAAAAGTTATGTTCTTATAAAAAAAGTACAAACAACTATTTGGTGGGTAACATTTATTTAAATAATACTCATAAAATGAAAAACAACAGAATGAGATTGTGATAAGGGATAATAATATAAATACCTTCGAGCTAAAAACAATATTGTTTTGTTCAGTAAAAAGATTTATTTCGGATTTACTTCTTGTATGTTTGTTATGACTTTTTCTATTTTGGAGGTATAGGTACTCACACCAAATAATTGTAATATAAATAAAAAAGTTTGTTTACTTTTCAAATTATCACCTTTTACGAATGATTATTCCTTTTGATCAACCATTATACCATAATCGACTCTACCATAAACTTTGTATTTTTCGATATTCAGTTACATGTTTATGCTTTTTATTGTTTAAATTTCCTACGTTTCATCCATAGAATTATAATGTACAGAAGCCGCGTGTAGTACAAATTTCTAATTCAAATGTATGAAAAGTTTTTTTTACATGTGTGTGTGAGGCGGTAGATTGGTTGATCTACGTATTATGTTGGTGTGCGTATCGGTAGGTGTACGTATACGGCCGGGCGAGTGAAACTCAGAACATTGTTCTTAGTTTTTGTTGTCATACTTTCATTGCGCTGACTAGGTATCTGTATCATATTATAATCTAAGGTATCATATTTACCTATTAATAATATTAATGATAATTTGTAAAGCGCCGTTTAGTGAAACAAGATCACTCCAAGGGCGCTATTATTTTTTTTCTCATAATGTTATTGCTAGACCACCCAAGAGATGGAAGGATATCTGGACTTCATCATCCCAGGAGGCATAGTTTCTGAAGAACAGACCAACTAGGTCTACTAAATGAAGAAGAAGAATGTTATTGCTTATTTTCTACGAAAAAAATGCGAATATTCTTGTGCGAAGAAGGCGTTTAAAACTAGAATGTTATCAATTCAGATATTTACTTGTAAATATGATATTTATAAATTATGTGAACGATAAATAATGTCGAACACACAATATATTGGATTCTATCTGACGTTAATGTCAAATTCTTAAACTTCACATAGTAATTTTTTATTTAGAATAAAAAAATAAAAATATTAGATGAAATGAACATTTAAATAACACATTCAAAAGTAAACAATTGATATAAACTAATTATTGATATTATTATTATTATTATACGTAGATTGATCTCGGTTATGATCCGGTAATTTCCTTCACAACGGAGCGTACTCAAGTTGTGAGGCTATGTGTTTGTGTGTCTGTGTGGTTGTGTGTAGTTTTTTAAAGTGGTACCTGTAGAAATTTTCTGACTTTTGTGCATGTGTTGATAATTGTAGTTTTTTGTATGTTGGTGATTACGTATGGGGGTAACTTTAGTATGTCTATATTTTTTTGGAGAGTTTTTGGTATGATGCATGTAGACGATAATATTATTGGGACTATTGTTACTTTTTCTTGTTTCCACTGTGATTTTATCTGTTCTGCTAAAGGTATGTATTTATCTATTTTTTCTAAATGTTTCTTTTGTAGATTTGCTGTATTTGGTATCGATATTTCTATTAGATATGTGTGTTTATGTATTTTGTCGATTAATGTAATGTCTGGTCGGTTATGTAGGTTTGTTCTGTCTGTGATTATGTCTCTATTCCAGTATAGTTTGTAGTTATCATTTTCTGTTACAGCTGGGGGTGTGTATTGATACCACTTGGGGTGTGTTTCGATAAGTTTATGTTTGTGGGCTAGTTCCAAATATATGTGTTTGCAGATGTTATCGTGTCTTATTGTATATTCCGTCGGTGCAAGAGTTGAGCAGCCACCTGTTATGTGTTCTATTGTTTCTTTTTGTAATTTGCACTTTCTGCATGTGTCGTTTGTTATTGTATTGTCTTTTATAATATGTTTCGTGTAGTTTTTTGTTTTTATTATTTTGTCCTGAATAGCTATGATAAATCCTTCTGTTTCTGCGTAGAGGTCTGAGTGTTTGAGCCAATTATTACTAAGGGCTTTATCAATATGTTGTTGTTGTAGATGACTTGGGTGTATTCCATGTAATGTTTTATTTTTCCATGTTTCAATTTTTGCGTCATGTGTTGTTATTTCTAGATTGCGTTCGTTGTCGTTAAGTGTAAGTGGTGAGTATTTGTGATCTATGTTTATGATTTCGTTATGTATTGGGCTATTTCGTTTTGTATAGAAGTATTGCCTTAAGTTATTTATTTGTGTATGGTGTAGATTTTTTATGTCTATGAGTCCTCTTCCTCCTTCCTCTCTTGGCAGTGTGAATCTTTCTATCGCTGAATGTTCGTGGTGAATTCTATGTTTTGATGATGTTGTTCTGAGTTTAATGTTGAGATCGTCGAGTTCCGTATTGGTCCATTTAATTATTCCAAATGTATATGTTAGTACTGGTATTGCGTATGTGTTTATTGCTTTAGTCATATTTTTTCCATTTAGTTGTGTTTTGAGGAGGATATTTAGTCTTTTAAGGTATTCGTTTTTGGTGGTTTCTTTTATCTTTTTATCTTTTATGCTTGGGTTCTGGAGAATTCCCAAGTATTTATAAAATTCATTATTTATTTTATTATTATTTTTATTATTTATTTTTAATATATTTTATAATACAAATCAATATATAAATTCACTAGTAATAATATTCTTACATATTTTTCCCTGCAGTACCTCATCAAAAAGATTTAAAAAAAAACATTTACTTTCGGAAAACAATAAAAATGAAGGTGCTATCAAAAATGATATTACGAGCTTATTATTTATTGTTTATCACCAAATAATTTCGGCCTTCGTGGCTCAGTTGTTTAGGTATCTAAAGGTGCTGGGTTCGATTCCCGGTGGAGACAAAGTTTTTAGTTGCGTTTTCAGCCTGGATCTGTGATACGATAAATATCATAAGTTCATAATGTAGCAACCTGTTACTGGGTGCATGTTATATTAATATTTGACATAGTATATTATGTAAGTAAGTTGCGAGAAGCAATATAGAATAAAATTAATATGAACATTTAATTAGTTGACTACAAACTCAATATAAATTGAAAACGAAGATTATAGGGTATCGCGTTTGTTTTAGAAAGTGTAATAAGCTTTAGATTTCGTAACTATATTGGTCACATGTCCGATGTCTAGAAAGGGATTACGTCAAACATTGTTGGATAGTTCTTACCGCAATGATGACACTGAAGATTTAACTCATTCCGATTGGGTTAGCAGATGGAAAATGAAAACGACAAAGATATACTATCCTAAATTTGTCGTGTCAGAATCCCTTAAAGAGCCGTGATCTTGGGCGCTGCAATACAGTTCCTCCATATTTCTGAACCGGTCTACTCGCGAATGATTCGGAGCTAGGAAATCCGCCTTTTTGTAATCCTCTCAATTAACCTTGTTGACAAGCTGAAGGGGGGGGGGGGGAATGTGTCAAACCTTCTCGTGGTCCCCCTCGTGAGTAGAGTCACTAGAGAGAATTATAGAAGCGAAAACAAACAAACAAACAAGAAAAGCTATGAAAGATAAGACTCGAAACGAATTGACACAGAAATGGCGGCCGACCGTCACTCGACCTCACGGCCAAATCGGCAAAAAAGGCCCTTATAAGGGCCAAAAAGACGATCGCCGCATAAGCGAGACTAAGTTTCACAATTTTAATATTTTACACAATGACAACCTGAAACCATCAGCGAACAACATCAGAATCGGACAACTGAACATTGAAGGGATCACCAGATCGAAATAGGAAGTCGCCTCGAGGATTATGGAAGGAATTGATGTCTTGGCAATACAGGAAACGCACGTGCCTGAGAATGAGACACACAGATTACAAATCCCGGGATTCACCCTGATTAATTACAAGGCACACGAGAAACATGGAATGGCCACATACGTCTCCACGAGGCTAGATTCCCAGGCTTTTGCTGTGGATGAGGAAGATGAAAACACTATTACCATCATAGTGGGCAACATCAAGATAGTAAATGTATATAAACCCCCATCTAGGGATTGGCCATCAATAATACTTCCGGTGTTAGAACACCCAACCATTTATATCGGAGACTTTAACTCCCGCAACACCCAATGGGGGTATAACACTGACGACCTCAATGGGGAGGCGCTTTCTGACTGGGCTTCTGTCAACGGCATGCACCTGTTATACGACTCAAAACAGGGAGGCACTTTCCAATCAGCACGCTGGGGTACCATAACTTCCCCTGACCTATGTTTTGTTACATCTGGCGACTCAGGCGCTCCCCTAATGGCCACAAAAACTGTCCTCGGAAAATTTCCAAGAAGCCAACATTTCCCGGTTCTGATACAAACAGGTCTCAGTGTCACAGCAATTGAACAGCCATATATGCCGCGTTGGAATCTTGGAAAGGCAATCTGGCCGGCTTACACAAAATACATAGAAGAAAACATAAATAGAATCAGACCGGAACTGAATAACTACGGCCGCTTTGTTAAACTCATACGGAAAGCAGCCAAGAAACACATACCTAGCTGGACCAGCGAATGCGAGGCAGCGTTAAAATCATACCGAGCCACCGGAGACGAGGAGGCTGCGAGCAGACTTATCAACTCCCTGAATGATGAAAGGCGGAAAAGGTGGAATGAAACTATATAAAAGATGAGCAACACTCACTTGAGCCGAAAGAGCTGGTCGCTGCTTCGCAAGCTGGGAGCCTCTCCCCCGGGATAAAGAGAAGAAACAATCGACTTAAACCGGATAGCGAATACCATATTTACAACATCCAACATTAAACCATCAAAGGAACAAAAAATAGAGGTGGGAAACTTACTGAGGGCAGAGCTCGGCGACTGCACCGAGGACCACCCAATGGCTGGGGGGCTCACGGAGGGAGAGTTAAACCACGCTATGAAGCATCTGAAGAGAGGAAAAGCTGCTGGTGCGGACGACATCCTGCCTGAATTTATTATTTTCCTTGGCAAGAGAGCGAGAACTTGGCTTGTGACATTCTTTTCACTGGTCATGACTACAGGAAGGCTCCCAAAGGCATGGCTGGAGGCTAAGGTAATAGCAGTGCTCATACCAGGAAAACCGGCGCAAGACCCGAAAAGCTACAGGCCCATATCTCTTCTATCCGTAATCTTTAAGCTCTTCGAGAGAGTTTTGACGGGAAGACTCACACCCATAATAGAGAAACACCTACCACCGGAACAGGCGGGCTTTAGGGAGGGAAGAAGCACCTGCGAGCAAGTAGTTGCACTGACAACCCACATAGAGAACGGCTTTGAACAGGGAAGGAAGTCCGGCCTAACGGCCGCCTACGACACCGTGTGGAAGAGGGGCTTATTGCTTAAGATGGCTAGAATTCTGAAATGCAGAAAAACCATCAAACTCTTGGACGCTATGATGACCAACAGGAGAATCACGGTGCATTTGAATGGAAATATTAGCAAACAAAAGATTCTGCAAAATGGACTTCCACAGGGCTCAGTGCTCTCCCCAGTACTGTTCAACCTATACACAGCAGACGTCCCAGAAACGAAAGCAAGAAAGTTCACATACGCGGATGACATGGCGATAGTGATGCAGGCAAACACATTTGAGGAGACGGAAGCCACCCTGTACGAGGACCTGATAACTCTTGATGACTACTTTGAGCACTGGCATCTGAGACTGAATCCCAGAAAGACCACAGCTATGGCCCTCCATCTCAACAACCAGCAAGCAAATAGGACTCTAAATGTGTCCCTTAAAGGCGAAAGAATCCCAAATGAAGCCTGCCCACGATATCTTGGAGTAAAGCTGGACAGGTCCTTAACTTACAAACACCACCTCGAATCTGTACGAAATAAAATAAAATCCCGGAACAATATAATTTCAAAACTAGCCGGAACGTCCTGGGGTTGTGCAGCGCAGACGCTGAAAACATCAGCTATGGCTCTAGTGTACAGCACTGCTGAATACTGCTCCCCGGCTTGGGCCAGAAGCTCGCACTGCAACAAGACAGACACAGAACTCAACAAGACTATGAGGACGATCACCGGAACGGTGAGGCCTACCCCTCTCCCCTGGCTTCCAGTTCTGTCTAACATAGCCCCCCCTGAGCTTCGCAGATCCATGGCAACTGTTAACTTGATGGACAAGATAAGAAAGAACCCATCACTACCAGCTCATCAAGACATCTTCCAACATCCCGCCAGACGACTGAAGTCCAGAAGACCAATATGGACCATGGAAGATGTTAATTACAACATAAAAAGTGCATGGAAACAGAGATGGACAAGCGCGGAATGCCACAACAAGTCTCTGATTGAGGATCCCACAGTGCAAGTCCCTGGCTTCAACCTGCCTAGAAGACTTTGGGTTCAACTCAACAGAATCCGCACAGGCCAGGGGTGCTGTTACTATCTTCTCTGGAACTGGGGGAAAAGAACCTCTCCCAATTGCGAATGCGGAGCGGAGACTCAGACGGTGGCACATTTGGTGGGGGAGTGCACCTTACACGGATTCGAGGGAGAGATGGAGGACATCCACAGACTCGCCCCAACGGCGGTCGACTGGCTATTGACAGTAGAGTTTCGACTTTGAGCCAAGCAGTGCCGATGCCATACGCAAAATAAAGTAAGTACAAGCTGAAGAGTCCTGTACTTGTCATTTGGATCATAGACAAATTTGAAGCTTTCTGGATCTCGATAGTGGTAAAAAGTTATATGTTCATAACTTTTAGTGGCCCGTCTCAGAACAGGTTTTCCTAGTGAGACGGGGAACGAAAAATATGATTATCATTCATGTATTTTTGTATAATAAACGTCGGGTTGCCGGCACTGAAACTGATGTTTTCTCTATATAATAAGTACTTCAACGCTGGTGATCATGTTTGTCCAAGAAATTCTAAGAATCGTCTTGATTTCTTCCTTCTTGACTGAGGATGATGGCTCCTCTTGTGGTCCGCTTTCTCGCGCATGGCGATCTTAGGCAGATCAAAGGGCTTCGGTGATAGAAGATCCTGTAGCGGACATAACAAGGTCCCTCCATCAGGTCGTTGATCTATTTTGGATCTGGAAATTATTTTGGATTTGGAAATTTATTTATTTTAATTTGGATAGTGAGGCATGGAAGTCCAAAGGGGAGGCGTTTGTTCAACACTACGATAAATTATGACTGATGATGACGAAGTCTTATTTGTCCATTGAGGGGCTAGAATGCGGCCATAGGGACCTAGCCAGTAAAGTTGGGAGGCCACAGCACAACTCTAGGCAAAAGTTAAAAGTTATTCTGGGCAAAAGTTAGGCGCCCTCCTAAATTCTTACGTATGGAGGAGCAGGACAGACGCCTTAATGTCTCGCTCGACGGTAACTCGTCACCCGCAGCGAGGGTTCAGCCCGCATCACTCTTTTGGCGTGTAAATCGAAAAAGAGTATGTTGAGGCTTTGTCAATGATTGAATCTCAATGAGTGATTTTATATTCCTAATTTTCTCTTTCTTTTCCTATCCATTGTCCTGTCCCAAACCTCCTAGCTTGTATGCATCTATTTATATGTTTACTTAATACTGATTTTTTTTTTTTTTTGTTTCTTATCCTTGTTAGGTTTTTATATTTAGTCATTTTGTATGTATATACCTACGGAAAATTTCCTTGTTTTTTTATACAAATATATGTATGTATGTGTAGGTATATATTATAAATAGTTATATATATTGTGTATTATATAAAGTTATATATTTTTATAGTATGACCGTATCATAGTCATTGGCGTTACAATCTTGGTTTTTGTACTTATTAATTCATTTTGAAAATATGTTTATCTTAAAGAACTATATTATGTTACCTTAAAAATAAATAAAATAAAATAAATATCAATGTGGTGAGGTTCCTGTAAATCGCCTAAACAAGGGGTGAAGGAACCCCCCCGCCATAACTGGTGGGCCATATCGCTCGGCGGTAGCTCGCCACGTTGATGAAATGGTGTAGCCGATATCGCGCTTGGAGTGATCGAATAACTGAAAGTATTGTCAACTCGCGGTAAAGTCTCGCTGTCGAGTCGCCTGTTATGCCTTGACCCTCGCCATGACTGGCGGGCCTCCTCGTTTGTGGTTGGACTCTTAGTGGTAATGATATGAAATATTTTTGAAACTATTTTCTTGTTTCGTCCGATGAGCAGCTGCTCATCGGACGAAATCATCATGTGTGTTAGGAAACTACGAAATTCTTTCAATTAATTAATTCTGTCCATTGAGTTACAAAATTTTGTGGTAGTCATAAAGAACAGTCCGTGAAAAGCAAATGAGATTTAAAATATTCATATTTATTATCTTTGTACGTAATATAACTACACAAATTATTTCTTCTTCGTATGTGTCATAAATAGAGTTGGGTTTACACAAGGATTACCATTTTCACTGATAAAATTGTACGGTGGAATAATTTTAGAAAACAAGATGTTTTCTAACAACTCAACATTACGTAGAGGTGTGTTTTTATGTACTATTTGGTGGCGGAGTTTTACACAAACATAAAGATATTTTTACAATCGCATGCAGTTTTTTTCTGTTTTTTTAGGGATGTCTGCGAGACCAGTGGTTCTTGAAGTAAAAAATATTATTGTTTTTGAAAAAAAATAATTTAAAAGTGAACGTATTATCTTGCATATCATAAGTTTTATTTTAAAGATCCATATATTTATAGTTTAACTAAAATAATACATAATAGGTATTCACCTGCATTAGTAACCACCTACCGCTTTCATTATTGGTTATTTGGATTTCAGAACTTTATTAAGGTACTACATACGTACATTTAAAAGAATTTATTCGTTGCTCACACGATCAAATTGTTCCTCTTTTTTAACGTACTTTATCTTTTGAGATCAGCTATGAATCCTCATCTCATACTTGAGAGTTGCATAAATACTTGCATCTTTGATAACAAATCAAGGTTTCATTTTCTATGAAAAATGAAATATATATCGACCCAAAAACAATTTAGTTAAAAATACTTTTAAACAAAATATGTATCGCTAAATGACTAATCAAAATGAAAATATGGACGAATGACAACTAAGCTTTTAAGAAAAATTACGTAAAAGATTTGAAACTGGTCATATCAAATAACTCATTCGTAGCCTAAACAGATGGGTCGGTGGCAGAGCGGTAAGCGCGCTGGACTAGTAATCCAGTGGTCGCGAGTTCGAATCCTGCCTCGACCGATTTTGTTCACCTAAGCACAAGCATTTATTTGCTTATGTTAGGAAATGTAGGAAGATGTATATGTACTTGTTTAACAAGGACATATTCATTTAAAAAAAAAAGAGAGAGAGAGTTATAATAAAGTGTTTTAAATATGCCATCAGTATGTAAATGTGCAGTCAAGTGTCATCAGTGCATACATGACACAGATGAAACACAGTCTAAATTTGTAAGACGATAAATAGTATCACAAGTCTCCAGAATGTGGCAACTTGTTATTGTATGCATGTTCAATTAATACCTGTTAGTTGTTCGAGAAACATTTGACATATAGTAGCTGTTTGAACCATGCTCAAGTTATCATTCAATTTTATTGTCCAACTGTCGATTCGTCCAAGAGAATGAAATTCTTTTGAAGGAAGAGACAGTTAAAATCCAAAACGCGTGTATGAAGGAATTGTATGCAGGTTCTACTTTTTTGTCGGCTTTTCCAATCTTGAAGTCAAAAAACACCAATTATTTAGAGGCCTCGCAGCATATATTATATGTTCCATATACGGATTTACTCAGAATTCGGAGTAGAACATTTCGTGTGTGTGTGTGTGTGTGTGTGTGTGTGTGTGTGTCTGTGTGTCCCCCCCTTATAACTTTTGATCCGCTCAATTTACAGATCCCAAAATTTCAGAATATATAAACAGTTATAGTTCTACAAAACTTTTATACTCAGAATTTTAAATATTCGTTTCAGTCAGGTGTTGTCAACTTTTGAATTTTCGGTTTATTTTTCCATATATCTCAGAAACCATAAAAGCTAGAACGCTGAAAATTATTAAAAACATAGACAAATACAAAATCTCAAATTAGTTTTTCAAAAAAATTCCAGGGTTTCTCAAACATTTTTTATTAAGTAAAATATTTTTTTATGATAAATTTATGAGTTTATCTGCCTATATTTCCAAATTTTTTAAAAATATCGAAAAAAACCGAAACACCCCAACTAGATAATTTTACTTTCTATAAAAAATATTAACATTGTATTAGCACATCCCAATTTTTTTTTAACAATTTTTATAAAAATTGAATTTAGTGACGACATTGCTTCATACAATTTGTATGGCAGTCGCCTATATACACAATATGTAAGAAGACTTAATAGTTTGTACTTAATCTCCAAACATACATACAGAACCATCATGCTGTTTTCAGATTCCGGGTAGGAAAAGATGACTGACCTCCATACTGTCCTATCTTGACATAGGTACATACCAACATGTGTTAAAATTTTCAATAATTTGTATTTATGGGTTTATAGTGTAATTCTTATTCTTCAACTATACATACCTACTATCGCTATCGACAGTCGGATCTCATGTGTTACATGCAACTAGTTTTATTTAATTTGAATTTATATATGTACTGCAAGTGCATAAAGGTGGGTTTATTGCCGTAAGGCAATATGTTTCTACCGACGAGGGCAACATGAAGTCTCATAAGTCAATTCGTTACTCGTTATTCGTTTTTATGGATTAATATGCTTAGAATCTGGATTTATTCTTCGTTAAATATTCTAGTCTTGTGGTGTATTTTTTGTTACAACAATGTTATTCATATATCAAATACAACAAATTTAATATTACTAGTTGCATGTAACACATGAGATCCAACTGTCGACAGCGATAGTATGTATAGTTGAAGAATAAGTACCAAACCCATAAATACAAATTATTTATTATTTTATGATATTTAGTTTTCTATACAACACATGTACCTAGGTAGTCAAGATAGGATAGTATGGAGGTCAGTCTTTTTTTCCTACCCGGAATATGAAAACAGCATGATGGTATATGTATATTGTATGTTTAGAGATGAAGTATCAAACTATTAAGTCTTCTTACATATTGTGTATAGGCGACTGCCATACAAAATGTATGAAGCGATGTCGTCACTAAATTCAATTTTTAAAAAAATTGTTAAAAAAAAATTGAGATCTTCTACTACAATGCTAATATTTTTTATAGAAAATTAAATTATCTAGCTGGGGTGTTTCGGCTTTTTTCGATAATTGTATAAGTTTTGGAAATATAGGCAGTTAAACTCATAAATTTATCATAAATAAAATATTTTTCTTAATAAAAAATGTTTGAGAAACCCTGGAATTTTTTTGAATAAATTAATTTGAGATTTTGTATTTGTCTATATTGGTACCAATTTTCAGCGTTCTAGCTTTTATGGTTTCTGAGATATATGGAAAAATAAAGTAAAAATTCAAAAGTTGATAACCCCTGACTTAAAGAAAAATTCGAAATTCTGAGTATAAAAGTTTTGTAAACCTATAACTGTTTATATATTCTGAAATTTTGGGCTCTGTAAATTGAGCGGATCAAAAGTTATAAGGGGGGGACGGACACACACACACACAGACATACACACACACAGACACACACACAGACACACGAAATGTTCTACTCCGAATTCTGAGTAAATCCGTGTATGGAACATATATGCTGCGAAGCCTCTAAGTTGGTGTTTTTTGACTTCAAAGTTGGAAAAGCCGTGAAAAAAGTAGACCTCTCCATACAATTCTCGCGTATTCTGGCTTGATACATTGTCGATATGTTAAGAGAACAAAGTTCTCCTGAACAAATCGACAGTTGGATTATTTTTTTCGATGTTTGAAACTGTCTCTTTATGATAGAACTCCATAATCAACTAGAATTACGAAAATATTTATTTTTTTCGCAAACGAGACTCCCATTCACCGGTATCACTATATCCTGAGCATCGTCAGAATTGTGAAGGATAGTAATGAAGACCATCTATATATTTACATTCAAAGTGAGGACTCGAATGATAGAGAAGGAAGGGGCAATACAAAGAAAAATAAAATACCCAAAAGACATTAACAATATGTAACCTAGTAATAAACAAGAATATAAAAAATAATAATGCAATATAACTTACGCATCACTGCTGCAGTTGTTACGTGTTGGGATTTTAAATAATTATTATAAAATTAAAATATTATGCGCGGCTAACTATAATGGCTTATTGAACAACTTAGACTAATACTAGAGTATGTGTGGTGAATCGGTGATTCCTGTTTGTTTGTGGTATGACATAGATAAAGAAATAAAAAAGGATATTTATAATAATGGATTTATTTAACAGATATGGCAATTAATGGTTTTCCTTTTGGTTAATTATTACACACAGAAATACAATAAAAATAAAAGGTATTCGCTTTGGTATGGGTTGAATTATTAAGTGCACTTACATGTATGTAGGTACCTCTTGGCTGTTTCTTCTGCGATTCTATATTTCTGCGGTCAGAAGTCAGTGACGATTGCAGAAGGTAGAGTCTCTGGACCTGCCCTCTATGATATCTAGCCCTCGCAGATAACCGTGAGCGTCTCCGTTAATTTCGGCACAAGTCTTTTAACTAAACTGCTGTTATTTAATTGAATGCTTTTAACTAAGCTTTAATAATAACAACTTAGTTTGCTTCTAATATGTAAATGATTGATTTGTATGTCGCGAGCAAAACTCCAATGCTCTTTATTGAATCGGACCCTGAACCTAACTGAAGATCTACTTGCCTCTTCTCGGACGCTACCCTATATCAGACTAGGTAGGTATGTGACCCTTATTTTTTGTCCTATGCAAGTAGATTCACGGGGCTACACATATTTCATAGTGTACGAATTTTATTTCAGAACACAGTATACAACAACAATACAAAACAATACTACAATAATAAAAAAATAATAAAAAAAACAATACACTTAATATAAAATCACAACTATAAAAGTGATAAGGTTAAACAAAACCAAACAACCATGATCCACAGTATACAGCCTAGGTACATGTAACCATTATATGTATATTATGATGATATGAGGTAGAGGGCTGTCGATTGTCGATATCAATTTTGTTACTGACCATCCACATTATTTTTTTTTAATAATTTATATGTATTGATGTTCTTAATATCTACAGGTAATCTGTTAAACATTGGTGGTGCAAGAAAATCAAATTGGTGCTGTGATGGGGTTGTATTGACTATTTGTATCTGGAAATTGGGAACGACTAGGGTTCGTGACATGTAAACTTGTTGACATATTAGTACATTTGTGTATTTGAATTTACAATATGAAACTGCATGTTTAGTAAACAGTTGACGGATTTTAAGGACATTAAACTTTTCGAAAACTGACAAATGCAAGGAAACGGATAAAATGATTTCTGAAACAGAATGAAACAAGAATAGCATGTTGGAATATAATGTCGTGGAACAGTAAAAAGCAAGAAATAATTGCAGAACTGAATCATCATAAGGTGGATATATGCGGAGTATCGGAGACCAAGAAGAAGGGTAAAGGAACCTCCAAACACTCAAACTATATTTTGATTTACAGTGGGAAGGAGAAACACCTTAAAACCAGCTCTGGTGTGGGTATTCTCATACATGAAAAATATGAAGATTCCATTGACAATACTGAATATGTAAGCCATAGAATACTTAAGGTTACATTAAAAATAGAGAATGTTTCAATAAACATAATTAGTGTTTACGCACCTGATATGACTAAACCAGTAGAAGAATCTGAAGAATTTTACTTACAATTGCAAGAAACCATAGACAGCATATCACTATCAGAAAGATTAATCATGGTGATTTTAACGCCAGGATAGGAGATGATGCTCTGGATGGCATAAAACAAAGATTCAATGAAACTGTTAAAAATAGTAATGGCGAAATGCTAATAGACATATGCGCAAGAAACGAACTGAGAATCTGTAATACATATTTTCCACATAAGATTCAACACAAGTATACATTTGAGAACACAAGGGGTGATAAATCTATAATAGACTATATAGTAACGAATAAACTGATTCATCCATCGACAATAAATGATGTGAGAGTGCTGTCCTCAGCTAACATAGGATCTGACCACCACCTGGTACTTTGCAAGCTACAATTAAAACAACCAAAAAGGAAAAACAAGAAACCAAAATTCATCACTAAGATCAATCTCCAATCAATTGAAGATGAAAGCACAAGAGGCCTTTATATAAACAGAGTTACCAGCCATATGACTCAATGTGAAATATCTGCTGGCGACAATGTGGAAGATGCCTGGAACAAAGTCAAACGTAATATAAACAATGCAGCGAACGAAGCACTAGGACAAAGAAAGATAAATTTAAATGCTAGAACCAATACGAAACCATGGTATAGCGAGGATGTCAAAATTCTAAGGAAAAGAGAGACAGCTATCTTGTCTACAGAAGCAACCCTACACCGGAGGAATATAGAAACTACAAAATAACGCGAAACAGGGTTAATAGCGAGATAGACAAAATTAAAAAAGAATACTGGCTCAAGTTCACCAAGGACATGGAAAGAGATCTTTACGGAGCGCAAAAAAAAGTCTGGAATATGCTAAGAAAGCAAAAGAAACCTATAGATGAATATAAACAAACGCACAAGATCTCAATAGAAGAGTGGGAAAACTATTTTGAAAACTTATTTAGTAATAATTTACCAACAAGAATTGTACCACTGAATGAAGACGCAGGATCCTCTGTGACCCTTAGTAATGGCGAGATTATTTTAGCTATAAAAAAACTAAAAAATAGAAAATCCCCAGGTATTGACGAGATTCCCAATGAATTGATAAAATATGGAGGAACAAAGGTGGCTCTTGAGCTAACAAAACTATTTAACAAAATACTAGAAGAATCTACAATACCCTATGAATGGAAATTAAGTATAACAATTCCAATTTTTTAAAAAAGTGTTAAAACAAACCCAGCGAATTACAGGGGAATATCTCTTTTAAGTGCAACACAAAAATTATTTACCAGCCTATTGCGTGTGAAACTGGAAGAAATTATACAAAATAGGGACGAACAACAAGGATTTAGAAGAAATCGTTCCACCACTGACGCAATATTTGTTGTGAGACAACTTAAAGAGAAATCCTTAGAATATAATGTACCGGCTTACATGTGTTTTGTCGACCTAACCAAAGCTTTTGACAGAGTGCTCCTGGAAGATGTACTGGATATCCTAATAGAAAAGAACATACCGCATCCTATTATAAAAGCTATTAAAAATTTTAACAGCAACAACAAAATGCGCATAAAGGTGGGAGATGACCTCTCAAAGGAAATTCCAGCTGCAGTAGGTATTCGACAAGGAGATAGTTTGAGCCCTTTTCTTTTTAACATCATTATGGACAAGATTATCGAAGATGTTAAAGCATTAGGAATAGGTTACAAAATGGGAAACAAAAATATAGATATAATATGTTATGCAGATGATGCCGTCTTAATTGCAAATTCCGAGGATGATCTTCAGAAAATACTGTATAAATTCCACTTATCTTCCCAAAGACTAAATATGCAAATCTCAATAGAGAAAACAAAAAGCATGGTAACCTCAAGATATCCAGTACGTTGTAAACTTGCTATAGACAATAAAACTATAGAACAAGTTATGAGATTTAAGTACTTGGGCATAGAAATATCCAGCAGCAATGATCTCTATAACGAAGTACATGAACAAGCAACCAAGGCTGCTGTAGTGGCTGGGTGCCTGAGAAGTGCTGTGTGGAGAAATAGGGATATGCTAAGGGAGAGTAAAGTCAGGATCTACAAGACTTGCATAAGACCAATCATGACATACGCCATAGAGACAAGAGCTGACACCACCCGTACAAAAAGTCTCCTTAGAACCACGGAGATGAAGACTCTACGGCCCATCGCAGGAGTAACCCTCCGTGATTAAATGAGGAGCTCCGAAATAAGGAAAATTTGTGATGTTGAGGACGTGGTACGATGGAGTAGAACAAGAAGACGTTTCTGGAGAGACCACGTGGGGAGAGCAAGCTCAGACCGAGTAGTGAGGATATCAGCTGATGAACATCCTACAGGTAGCAGACCTCCAGGAAGACCACCCAAACGATGGAGGGACAGCTGGACGTCCTCCTCCCAGGAACAGGTGCCGAGAACTACAGGACATAGTCCTAGCTGAAGAAGAAGAAGAAGAAGAAACTCTTCGAAGAAACGTAGGTATAATAAAATACAATTGAAGTAAAGGACTGAATATATAAATATTGTATTAAAAGGACTACAGTAAAGAATATAATAAATTATTTATGTAAATATATTGAATAATGGCGAACAGAAAAACCCGACATTTACTTATTCTAATATAAATAATAGTGGAGAAGTAGTATTAAAATCTATTCGTGCGTTGATCAAATTTATTTAATGAATGAATCACCTGAAGTTTTATAGTACATAGAAAGATAAAGAATCTCTGAACTAGGCAACGTGTAAAAATATTATAATAGCTATGTGTAGAAAAGAAATGGTAGAAAAATCGCTGATGAAGTCAGCGAGCGTCCCGAAGCAACCGCGGAGGAAAATATAATTTCACGTTTTGTGGTTTTCTTTTCCCCGTTTTGTGGGAAAAGTCTAAATAAAAGGGGAAAAGCACCGTCGCTTTATTCAAACGTAATTTTAACAAGTTGTTATTTTTAATATCTCCTTAATTTCTTTTCGGAATGAATAAAGTTAAATACACAGGGGGTATCACAAAGGGTTTGGGGTAGATGAATTTAATACGAAAACAAATTATTCGGTACACGTTATTATTACTTCAATGAATTCGGCCCAAAGGAAAAAAAACTTGTTGAAAACATGATGAAAAAATACAAATATTAATTATGTTTGGGTTTTTGGAATCGTGAGTTTGCTACGGTGTTATTATTCTTGAGCACCACCCGTTCTGCTAACGGGTATGACTAATTTTAGAAATGACATAGGTACCTGCTCTCGCTTTCCGATGGCTCAAACGAGTCAAAGTTTCAAGTTGCCCTGCCTTGGCCTCCTGCAACTTTTTACTCCAACTCCATCTATCCTTAGTCACCCTTTTTAAACTCGCTAAATGGAGTAGCTGAGTTCTTTTTTAATTCCTCGTTCCTCTTCGACATGTCTTCCTATCTCAACTTGGGTTTTCCTACTCTTTTACATCCTAGGTGTTCTGTTATTACTTTTTAATATGGAATAGTGGAGAGTCATGATTTCACAATTTTTAAGTATTTTTTTACATCAATTTCTCAACGGGTATCATGTATGGAGTGCACACTGTAAGTTTCGTCGTGATGTGTTTGGATTAGTTTTCCATAGATGTATTATAATTTCTTCTCTATAATTTCATCTGTCAAAAATTTCAAAATGCTCTCACGATCTGGAAAATCCGTTTTTTTGAATACTGTTGGAAATTTCTATACAACAAAAATACACTCGTCAAAATTTAAAGAAAAAATCTATGGTCTGCATAATGTCAAATAAATTTCATATTTATATGAAAAATGTATTTATTTTATTTTTTATTTTATTTTAATTGGCATATCTACAGACCATATACAAACTTTTATTACAAATATGGTAAAAACATTAGTTCATTTACAGATAGCACATACAAATTAAATAATGCAAAATATTGTGGTACAAAACCAAAGAGAAAAAAACACAAGTCTAAACATAACAAAAAAAAATATTACGAGAAAAAATAAGAAGAAGTAAACAAAAACAGAAAGTATATAACAGAAGTAAAATACTTTTTTTAACTTTTCTACGGACAATTCTTGGTAGAACTCCATTTCAAATAATAAATAAATTTGGAATGGTAAAATAAAACCAAAGTTTTCAGTTCTACTAATTTAATGACACTGACTAGTTTCGGTCATCCAGTGACCATTTTCAAAGTGTGAAAAAACAAGAGGTGGTTGGTGTTTATATAATATCTGGTTAAGGGGTTTGCAACATTTTTTTTTTTTTTTTGTTTATTTATTTATTTATTTATTTATTTTTTTTTATTTATTTATTTATTTATTTATTTTTTTTTTTTTTTTTTCTCTTTTTCCGTCAGTTCAATTAGTGTTGCTAGAAAGAACTGACAAAGAAAACTAGCAAACAAAGCGGAGCGTACAAATACAAAAAGAAATTAAATAATTCATATTACAAAATTATTGAATGCTGCTGGAACATGGCATGATGGTGTCTGTATCTATTATTGAAGTTCTGTGACCAATGGTTGAGAACAGCAATGTAAGGATTAACTGTGTTGATGTAACAAAATATATTGGGGCAGTAAAATTCAAAAGCATTGAGTTGTTTGTTTACATAATATATAATGATAAATGGTTGGAAATACCATTCCTTATTATTGATTACTTGGTATATGAATAATATATTTATAGATTAACTGTGTACCTGTAACAAAATATATTGGGGCAGTAAAATTCAAAAGCATTGAGTTGTTTGTTTACATAATATATAATGATAAATGGTTGGAAATACCATTCCTTATTATTGATTACTTGGTATATCTAAAGTAATAAAGCAATCAAAATGTTAGTGTTTGTGTGTGTGTATGTGCGTGTGTGTGTGTTTGTCTCACGCCTTCTGAAAAACCAAGAGCATCTAAAAATCTAATTTAAGTGCGAACATGTACCAGTATACCTGATGCAGTGTCACGCTAAAAAGAATGCGATAAAAATGCTGAATTTTAAAAATATTTAAATAATTATTTTTTTCATACAAAATTTTCCAAGTCATATCTGTCAAAAAAGTGTACATTTTGCACGCAAATATCTGTTAGTTTAAAAGTTAGAAGTACGTATTTACACAAAAAAAATATATTTTGAAGTATAACTTAGCGTTTAAGTGAAAAACATGGTGAATATTTGGTATAATTATAATGTTTAACTTATTTTTAAAGTAAGCCTTTTGTACATAAACGCCGCCATTTTAATATCTTTTCATACAATATTTCATTTTCCCACCGAATGAATATGTTCTTGAAAATAATAAACCTTTGAAATAAATGTAATTATGAAATAATAAAATGAAACACAAGACATTACGGCAAGTTTTAAGACATATATTGTAAAAATGTGTTATTTATTAGTAAAGATATAGGCATAATAAAATTGCATAATTTGTAAATAATATTTGATTTTTCTGACAATTTTCATTTTTATGGCATCGAACAAACCAATGTAGGTACCTACATATTCAAAAAATGTATCCGAACCATTCGATATTACTTACGTGTTCGAATCGTTTCCATGGCTACAGAAAGAATGTAATATTCAAATAAAATTTGTTAGGAATCGAATTTATTTAGAAGGTTGTTGTAGGTAGGTACCTACCTAATACTATTTACTTACAAATCAACAATAATATACCTATACTGATTTCCTATAGGAAAATTATTTTATTTATTTATTTATCAACCGTTTGTCCGATTATAATGAAACTTTGGTGAATTGTCGAGCGTATGCCCAGGATGGTTTTTGGATTTAAACTTTTTTCTTATTCTTCTTCTTCTTCGTGTATTTGGTCGTTTTACCTATGAAGGGGGAGTATCCTGGGAAAAGAAGGTCCGACTGTCCCTCCATCTCTTCACAGGTCTTCCAGGACGGGTTCTGCATATAAACTTTTTTCTTCTTTTTCTTCAACGTGTACTTGGTCATCTTACCTATGAAGATGAACTATCCTGGGAGATGAAGGTCCAATTTTCCTTCCATCTCTTCGCAGGTTTCTGGATTTAAACTTTTTTCTTCTTCTTCTTCATCGTCTATTTGGTCATTTTACCTTTGAAGGTGGACTAACCTGGGAGAAGAATGTCCAATTTTCCTTCCATCTCTTCGCAGGTATCTGGATTTAAACTTATTTCTTCTTCTTCTTCTTCATCGTGTATTTTTGCTCATTTTACCTATGAAGTTGGAGAATCCTGGGAGAAGAAGGTCCAACTGTCCTTCCATCTCTTCGCAGGTATCTGGGTTTAAACTTTTTTCTTCTTCTTCATGTATTTAGTCATTTTACCTATTAAGTAGAGCATCCTGGGAAAAGAAGGTTCTTTCATCTCTTCGCGGTTCTTCCAGGATGGTTTCTGGATTTAAACTTTTCTTAACCGACTGATGGGACGGGATGTAATGAAGGGAAGGGAGGCACTAAAGGGCCTGAAGGGACGGGAGGTATAAAACTGCCTGAAGGGACGGAAGGTACTGAAGGGCCTGATGGGAAGGGACGTAATGAGGGATTAAAGGGACGGGAGGTACTGAAGGGCCTGAAGCGGCGGGTCCTGGAGTCTAATTCTTTTTCTTCTTAATTTTATGTAGACCTTTAGGGCAGTTTTTATACAAACTATTTCCTATTGTCTAAATCATCTTCTTCTTCTTTTATGTATACATTTGGGTCATTTTTTTATAAAAATTATTTCCTTTAGTCTAATTATTATTCTTCTTCATTTAAGTACGTAGACTTTTGGGAGAGTTTTAATACAAACTATTTCCAATAGTCTTATTCATTTTCTTTTATGTAGACCTTTTGGTCAGTATTTATACAAACTATTTCCAATAGTCTAAATATTCTTCTTCTTCTTTTTTGTAGACCTTTGGGTGAGCTTTTATACAATCTATTTCCAATAGTCTAATTCTTCTATTAGGTATATGTATTTTTACTTATTTTATGTAGACCATTGGAATAGTTTTTTATACAAACTATTTCTTATAGTCTTATACTTATTTTTCTCTTTTTTATTTAGTCTTTTGGGTTAGTTTTAAGTCTAATAGTCTATTGTGCAGAAATATTATTAACGATATGCACACTTGATGAAAATACATATGAAATGAATGGGATATGGGATGTGACGATATAACCTGCACTAGAATCTTTTCAATACTTTTGTTTAATTAAATTTAAACCATTTATATCATCCTATTTTGAATAATTTTCAACACCTAATATTTAAAGAATGGGGGTTGTGGCCATTACTGAACTCTTCACAACATTTATATTCAAATTAAAAACTATTTACAATAGTTCAAGTCTTCTTCTTCTTCGTTAATGAAGACTTTCAGTCAAATTGAGCAAAAATATAATGCACACTTGATGAAAAAATATAAAAACGAATGGGATGTGACCAATACTAGATCTTTTCAGTACCTACGTTTGTTTAATCAAATTTTAACCACATCCCAACACCCAAAATTACTAAATTTTCAATAGGTACACATTACAATTTGTTTTCGATGATAATATTTAAAAATGGGGGTTGTGGCCAAACCAATCTCTTTACAACGTTGATAAACAGTCATATTTAAAACCATTACGCATAGTCCATGCGAGCAGAAATTGTATAAATATTATACTTCATTCACACTTTATAGCAATATATAAAAAAGAATGGGTTGTGGCCATCACTTGAACATTTTACAATACTTAAACTCAATCAAATTTCAAACCACTTTTCATAGTCTGATATTGCAAAATAATTGGGTGACAATATTATAAAAACGATTGCTTTTTCTTTCACAATTTTACATTCTTGGCCAACGGCGGGACATAAAAGCTAGTGAATAATATATTTATAGATTAACTGTGTACCTGTAACAAAATATATTGGGGCAGTAAAATTCAAAAGCATTGAGTTGTTTGTTTACATAATATATAATGATAAATGTTTGGAAATACCATTCCTTATTATTGATTACTTGGTATATGAATAATATATTTATAGATTAACTGTGTACCTGTAACAAAATATATTGGGGCAGTAAAATTCAAAAGCATTGAGTTGTTTGTTTACATAATATAAAATGATAAATGGTTGGAAATACCATTCCTTATTATTGATTACTTGGTATATGAATAATATATTTATAGATTAACTGTGTACCTGTAACAAAATATATTGGGGCAGTAAAATTCAAAAGCATTGAGTTGTTTGTTTACATAATATATAATGATAAATGGTTGGAAATACCATTCCTTATTATTGATTACTTGGTATATGAATAATATATTTATAGATTAACTGTGTACCTGTAACAAAATATATTGGGGCAGTAAAATTCAAAAGCATTGAGTTGTTTGTTTACATAATATATAATGATAAATGGTTGGAAATACCATTCCTTATTATTGATTACTTGGTATATGAATAATATATTTATAAATATTTATAGCGGTTTAAGTAGAGGTGAAGTAGAGAAATCTGTTTGTAAATTAATAAGTGTCTTGTTCATATTATTTTTTACTCTATTAATTTCTAGTATCTCTAATCTGTCTAATTTTCTCCCTTTATTACATTTATGTAGAATTTGAACATTATTGTCTATTGTAAATTCATGTTGTAGTTCGTTTAAATGGGCAGCAAAATTAGAAGTATCTTGATTTAGTCTTTTACATCTTAAATGTTCAGTTATTCTTTGTTTAAATGTTCTACCAGTTTGACCAATGTATGAACCCGTGCACGTATTGCAATTCAACTCATAGACACCACTATTGTTGACTGGATCTATTTTGTCTTTATTATTTACTAATGCTTTACCTAATGTTTTTGGGTTGTAAAAAGCAATCTTCTTTTTGGCTATTTTCTTAATTATATTACCGGTTTTTATAGATGTTTTGCCAATGTAACTTAGTTTTACCCATTTATCTGAATTTTCTGGTTGAGATGTAAGTCCTGGAGCAACCGCAGTTAGGAAGAACTTCTTTTTCTTTTTTCTTATCATGTTATGTACTTCATAACATGATAAGAAAAGGGCTAGGCAGTGAGAACCGAACACCGCATTCTTCTATCTTGACACATACATCGCTTCATCAACATTGATACACTGTCTCATACATGCTCATCTTGCTAGTAATGCAATTTTACTTAAAATTTCTCAACAGGTATCATGTAGAAAATACATAATATGAGTTTCGTGACAATGTTTTTGTGTGTATGGTGTATTGTGAAAACTTTTGTCCTCTGGGAATCTAATATTTTTTTAAGAACCTAATAGAAATGTACCTACTTCATAAAAATGCATTTAGAGATAGTCAACATTTCAAGAAGAAAAAATGAAGGCTTACTATGGTGTGGAGAGTTTAGTGTTGGCCACAACCCACCCGTATTTTTATTCTTGAATTTATTGTTTAATTGTTTGGGTGTACCTATATATTTTTTTTGTCAAATTTATACTTATTGTTTTTTTTTTTGTTATACTTTATATTTTTATCATCAATATGTGTTTTATGTATGTATGTAAAAGGCAATTTATGTCGATTATAAATGAAAAAAAAAATACCAATATTTTGTAACAAGGTACTCCCTTTCTTACCACAAGCATAAATTATACGATATTTAAGAAAGGTGGAAAAGGAAACATTGTAGTGATGTTAGATTTTGTTATTATATACCTAATAACATATTTATTTTATCTATTATTTGCGTTTTTTTTTTTCGCTACTCCCACCACCACCCGCTCTGCCTATGGGGACTGTAATCGGCCACTTCACAGAACGCTAAGTGAACGACAAAAAAAATGCATAGCACGAAAAGTAGCTCATGGAGCCCTCTAGATTAGCAATCTCGGCACCATAGTGCAAAAAGAAACAATCAACGAGTGCGAACAGAAAATTCACACCCGTGGACTGTCTATGACCTCAGATCCCCCTACATGCAGACCATCAGAGAAGTGACCAAGATCTCTGGAAATAATTAATTTAACGGGAATCTTCTAAAAGTAAGGCACCATATCTATGACAGAAAACCTTAAAAGCTTTATAATTTTTCTTCGAGATCACAAAATCCGCATGACCAATGGGACCTTGAAGAGGCCCACGGACAGCAACGAGGAGCTCCGATCTGTATGAGGACACCATTGGGTGGCAACATTCCCAAAGGATATGTTCCGAAGTTTGGTCCGGGTATTGACAGAAATGACATGAAGCAGAGGAGGCAATGTTAAATCGGTGAAGATAACTTTTAAAGTTTCCGTGTCCTGTGAAAAATTGGGAAGTCCAAAAGTTATTTGCGTTTATATAATTTTAAAAATATTCGATTTACATACATACCGGTACAAGTATTTAGGTAAACAAGCTAAAAATGAAATAATATTTCTAGCGCCGTTCAGGGGTGACATCTGTGCGATAACACGGTCACATCTTGTATGTATAATGACGGTTGCTTTCATTGTTTACAATAAAACAATTTCTCAATAGACGGCCTTGCAAAAAGGTTTCTACATTACTTTCATAGATGGCGATGGTAAAAAGAGCCTTTTTTCAAACGATCAGTTTCTCATTATTGAAACATGTAAATAGAACTTTCAAAATTGCATTGATAATAATAATAATAATAAATTTGGATTATTTTTATAGCGCCGATTTTGTGATAACCTCACCTCAAGGGCGCTTTGAATATATTAGGGGTTATTGTAAGACTCGCGGAAGAAGTGAGTTTTTAGGTGTTTCCTGAATAGTGCTAAGTTGTCGATTTGCCTCAGTTCAGGTGGTAGTTTATTCCACGAGGCTGGTCCGGCCACAGCAAAAGCACGATCACCGAAAGATGAAGTGTTGACTCTATTTATTTCAGTCAACTTGCCAATCACGGATGTGGTGGCTGACCGAAGTGTTTGTTGTCGCTCGTTTACGGTGAGAGGGATGCAGAAGTCTGAAAGATACGTGGGAGCCATGCCATGGATCGCTTTGAAAGTCAACAAACATTATTTGTACTTGATTCTCTCTGGCACTTTAAGCCAGTGAAGATTTCGTAGATTTTGTAGTTTCGAAGATTTCAGTTGAAGATAATGTAACTAAATAAGAAGGCATAATATTGGTGAACGTTGCGCAAGCGCATAAAGTGGTGATCACTTTAAACCAGCCGATGACAGGTCGTAGGCTCTGTAGGTGCCTTGAGTTCCTGGTTCTTCTATAATATTCCAACTTCGTCTCTATTGAGATGTTTAAAATTGTCAAAAAATTATGGGATAAAGCATCGGTCTTTTCATAATCTCCAGTATATCCAATCACCGTATTATGTACCTATACATAAAAAAGACGCATTATTATCACCCTCTTAGTTTTTCAGAATTTCTGAAATAACAAGCGTTTCGTTCAATAAAGAAATGTACTTAGCGAGGTGTTTATTAAGTTCAAACTAAGCTTTTACTTAACCCAATTCAATTTCCGTCTTTTTCTTATTCAAATATTCTCCGAGACTTCATTATGGCACACAGTAATGCGGAGCTTACTAACAGAAAAATATATTAAAAGTCGCAAGTTGTTATACAAATATTATAAATTTTGTTTATTTTTTTTTGTTTACATTTAAATCTTAAAAAAAATAAATGTCTTGATAAAATTGTTTTGCATTATCAATTACAGAGTCATTTTAGCTGAATATATTATTTTTTTACCTTTTCAACTATACAACAGATGACTAAATATGAATAAATATCATTCTGTATTAATTATAACATTAGGTAAATTAATTATAACATTTTTTTGTTTGACTTTTAAAAAAAGTGGTTTACAAAGTGGGTTGTGGCCAACGCTAAACTCCTCACTAACAAGTAATTCTATAAAGTATTCAAATATTGTATGGAAAATTATCAGCATTTTCATGAAATGAGTTTGTTAAATTATTTTTATTTAAATATTTTATTACGAAAACTTGATAAGACTTGAAAGTGCCTTTTCACCAATTTGAAAATAAAAATTTCAAATTTTAAGAGCTAGGGGTCACTTTGAAATATTTGACAGTTAAAAAAATGAGAAGCACTATTCATATATCGTTCAAAATCTAATGGGGTCTAAGCGAGTATTAGATATACCTTCATATTTGCAAAACTTGAAAAGAATCGAATGAGTACTTTAGTCTATAATCGATAAAGTAAAATCAACACGCCGTACATAGCACACTGCACATAGCACACATCACGTAGCACACACACACAGATACATTGTGACGAAACTTTCAGAATACACTCTCAGCATGATACTAGTTGATAATCTGCAATAAAAAAATACCCTTAAAAATTGCAAAATCATAACTCCCCACTATATCACCTTGGGTTAGTGAGGAGTGAAAAGGTATAAGAGTCAATTTTAATAAAGTCTGCCACAGGTTTTTTTTTTCTTATGTGATAAAAAATAGTAACGTATTAATTTTAAATATAAGTAAATGAAATTTATTAGGGCACAATTTATATGAAAATAAAATTTCAATAATAAATTGTATTGTTAATAAATTAAATGTGTTTCTGCTATGCAAAAAAATACATTATTAATAATAAAGACAAAACGAAGTTATAAAAAAATTCAATACTCAGAATTTTATTTATAATTTTTGGTATTGTATGTATAGAACTTTTCGAAACTTATTTCTATTCCAACTGTCGATTCGTTCAAGGGAATAAATTTCACTTAATTGATCGATTTTTTTTATTATTCCATATATCTCAAAACTTTAAAATGTAGAACGCTAAAGGTTTGTATAAATATAGAAAAATATATTTTTATATGAAAAAAAATTCAGGGTTTCTCAAACTTTGTTTATTAAGATAAATATTTTTTGATGAAATTACTATTTTAAGCAGTGTATATTTCCAAAGAATAAATATCGAAAAAAGCCGAAACTCCCCAACAAAAAAAATAATTTGGTGTCGGTATTTTATCATACAATTTGGATGGCAGTATACTCAATATTTACGGAAACTCTATAGTTTGATACTTAATCTCTATATATGTATATATCATCAACCTGTTTTCAAGGGGCAGGAAAAAAGGACTGCCCTCCACACTATCCTATCCTAACATACACGTTTGTATAGAAAACAAAATATCTAAAAATTGTAAGTTTGTAAAAAAATGGTACGTTTTCTTCAACTATACATAGGTACCTACTATTGCCATCGACATCTCGTGTGTTACATGCAACTAATTTTATTAATATTATGAAGGAACTGAAGCAGTAGGTATCAATCTACCGACGCTCGATTTGTATTAATTTATTTCCCCGTCCCAGGTAAAAATAACTTCAAGAAGGCCTGGGCGATTTCTGTACAGTATCTTATAATAAATGAAAGTTATTTACGATGAAAAATATACGTTACAAAGAGAGACAGAATGATGTGTTTATATGGAGCTCAGTCAGTAGACAAAGTAAGAAGCAATATTGCTTCGTAATTTTTCACTTGTATAGGCATGTGGGTATTTATGATATATTTAAACTATTTTTATATATGTATGTATTATAAATATCATCACGCCATGTCCTGTTATTAGTGTAGTGAAAAATAACAGAGCACCATGCACTTCTATCTAGTATAAATTCATCGCCTCACTCACGTTCATACATGTTTTTTTTTATTTATTTTTTGTTAGTTATAATATAAACATGGATAAGTACAAAAATTAAAATTATTACAGTTTTTTTTTCAAATAAGTACTGTCCCAATAAATTTAAAAACATTTGTTTGGGACAAAAGTAAATTAGGTACAAAGATTATACATACTTAAAGTTACATACACATATTATATACGTACATTAGCGGACCCGACAGAGGTTGTCCTGCCGAACTATTTGTGAAACAAAAAAATATATGAAACATATATTTGAATCATGTGGATGTTATTATTCACTTAGCAAACTAACATTTTCTTGTTCGATGAGCCGCTAAACACTTTGAGGTTAGATTGATAGATGTCTTTTCGTATATAATTGCAATACAGCATATTATATGGTCTGAACATGGAAGCGAACGAATTTAAATATGAATAATAACGAAACAGGGAGAAAAGTACTTAAAATGTCAAAAAAAAACTACGACGATAAATGACAGATTTCTTACTGGTGTCAGATGGAAAAAACTAAATATTGCCAATACCATTATCATTAATAAAACATTTTTTTATTTTCCTTTTATTATATTAATGTTAAAAATTTCACTTTGTGAATCTAAACCATTCAGGGACTCATACAAACAAAAAGTTTCATTAAAATCGATTCAGCCTTCTAGGAAGAATTCAGTGACATACACACGTACAGAAGAATTATATATATAAAGATACACGAGAGTTATTTTATAAATTGTTAATTAAATTTAACTTACAGCTTAAACAGATGTATAATTTTTTTTTATTGTTTTGATATGGAGCATTAATTAAAATTAATCTGAACAGTAAGAAACGTAATAATACAAATTTACTTGTTATTTTAAAAAAAGATTTCTTTTCAAGTTATGATAATTTAGTGTTGTTTGAATAATTGCAGGTAGTTTATTAAAATATTTTAAACCCAGGTATTTCATACATGTCCTTATTATTCAAGTCAAGGTAGTACCAATTTTTTCTCGGTCGCCCCCAAACTTCTTTTTCGATTTATTCAATAATTATGAATTCCTACCAGGTATTGTGCAGATTGAGTACTTATGATGGTTGTAGTGATCTTTTTGTGTACCTACGTGTTCTTATTTTGTGTTTAGGGTCATTCAATGATAAAAAATGAATGCCTACCTATTTCATAATACGAGAAAAATATCACTCTGTATAAATTCTAATGCTTTATTATTATAAAGTTAATATAAATGTATTTAATGAGTACAATATAATGAGCCTCAGCGCTTTCGCCAGCATCTTTAGAGGCACAAATTTATATTGAATATGTTATTTTTTATTTTTATAAATAAATTTAATGTTTACTTTTTCATTATGAACTTCCGCTGTGTTAACGAAAAAACATTGAAATTATTAGCTTTATTATTTATTGATTCTTAGTTTAAGTGAAGTACCTACACAATTGCGAACGCAATAATAAAATAATGATTAAATCCAAAAACAGCTCTTAAAATGTTATATTCGGGAGGCATTAAATTCACTTGTTATTGTTATCCATTTAAAGAAACATTTCTAGTTGACCCGAATAGCGGGAGACTTGTCTTGAAAACAAAATTTTATAAAAAGAAAAACTTCATCATTTTATCCACAGCAGAGATATTTTTGATACTCATATATTTTTATCAACTCTTCACACGAGAAAGAAACCCGTTTTAATTTCTTTGAGTGCATTGAAGTCTATGAACTACCGCGAGATCCAGTAAAACTGATAAAAATAAACAAGTTATAAGGTATTATCTCTTAAGTTTAAAAATTATTAGTCTGTTTTACAAGTTTATTGTCCTTAAAACACACACAATATATTTTTCCACGACATAATATTGTGTCTTTGTACATATTACGTAGAATTTTGGTACGAAAGATTATAATGAAGAAGAACATATTTTAATCTACTTTCATTTCAACTTTACTTGAACAGAATAGTGCAGTGTTTCAGTACTTACATAACAAACTCCATTCCCAATGGGGTCACGTATGCACATATTGTAATATTAAACAGAGGTTGGAAACATTTTATCTTACCATAATACCATTCCTAAAATAATCATTTTAACTTAAAATTAAAATAACTTCGTCATCATGCTACCACTATCCACTTCCTCTGGCCTTGCAAACGACAATATAACCAGCGCAGTTTTAGTCTGCCGACCCTGGTTCGTCCATTTGGGTCGTCACTCTTTAAGGGAGCTCAACGTCATGCATACGATGCACATGCCCCAACCAGCACAGTCTGGTTAATCTAATAAACTTGACTAACCTGGTGTCCTGGTATAAATAGTCGAGCTGAACATAGCATAATATTTTACTAATTTTCAAAGTACATATGTTAAAATTGAAATCAGCTTAATGATGAAAAAAATAATCCACATATATTTGATGAGGAACCTGTATTTCTGAGAGCATTTTATTTATGTATTTATTGGTTAATTGAGAGTAATACAATCAAAAATAATATACATATAGTTATATAGTTATCAGAAAACAACTTGAACCCGTCGCGTGGATGCGCAAGCACAAAATTGTACACTTTTGCTTGGTAAGTATATGTGTAAACCTCCCCCCTGCACGGCGAAAGGGTATCACGGCAACTTCATATACCGTGTTAAGAGAGTAAATCCAACAAATTGTTTATTTATTTTATTTATTTTTTATTTATTTTTTATTTTTATTTATTTGTATAAAAAAAATGTTTGCACATTTAATGCATTATAGTGCACTTTGGCGGGTTTCTTGCCTAATGGCAATATTTTTCTACCAATTATATTCAATTGTTGAAGAAATTATAACGTGTATGTAGTGTATGGTATATAATCAACGTAAAATAAAAAAAAAACATACATAGTACATATTGGTGAAGGGAGAGGAATTGAGGGGATAATGAGATTATACTTCAATTGGTAGGGTATCTATGTATGTGTAAAAAAATACCTATAAGTAACTATACATACTCACTTAAAAAATATGTTTCAATTTGGTGTTTGTATGAGTTAGTCAGTAAAAAACTCAGTTCTGAAATTTAACAAACATCCGTAACCCAAAGATTTTTATCCTCTGTTTTTCATACACAAAGAGTTTGTTGAATATGTACGTTAGAACTATATTCAGATCTATCTCACATGCCATTATTAACTGAGACTCCATGATTTTAATAAAATTTCAGTCGGAATAAAGCTATTTGTAATATTCATTTTATTGCAAAGTACATAGATCCACCGCGATCTCTTTTAAAAATACATTATGACACATGCTTAGAGTTAATATTCAAAGAATATTTAAAATACATGATGGTATAAATCTTTGACGGTGGATACACTTGATCGTTGCTACAAGCAAACTGAAATCCATTAAAAATGTTTTTTTTGTAGACTAAACATATGATGAGGATAAATTCAGAAAAATAAATCGTATGTAGATATTATAATTCTGTGGTTGATTTTTTTTAAGATGGCTTCGTAGAGGACATTAGCCACTTTTAGGATTTGAGTCGCAGTGAACGCAGTGGGGAGGGTTTGAAATCTGCTCAGGAAAATATTGATTCGGAGCTAAAAAAGACCCGGGTCGTATAAAGGTGCAACGACAGAATTCGGAGGATCATTCCACAGTTGGGCTGCTGTGTTAAAAAAATAGTTTAATTGGTTTTGTTTGATAGATTTATCTTAGTGGTGTTTTTTTGGAATAAGATATTACGATTCAGAAATCAGAATTTAAATTTATAAAATATATTTCTAATTTGAATATTTAATCATTCGAGCAAATATTTTGTAAAAAATGTTTTGTTCAGTCCGAGAGGTACAAAAGTTTTCGATGATTTTTGATTGGCTGTTTAAAAATATTTCCTTTCTTATTAAATATTGGTATTGTTCGGGTATTTGAGATCCAGCCTACCCATATTCCAGTCTTGGCTTATTATCACCACGCTGAGACGAGACGTCGCCCATCGCTGCCCAGAGAAGAAATTATCTACCCACAATATTCGGAATCTTCATTTCAATAATTTAAATAATTCGGAACATTTTCAAAAATAGGAAAATTCATTTGTTTATAGTAAGTTGCGATTTTTCACTAGTATCAGACTCGTTGTTATTTTCGCCTTTCATATTTTCGATAAAAATTTTACATTTCCCACTAAGTGTTGTGTAATATTTCAGGAAGAATTAAAAAGCTCTGGTCGAGAAAAGCGGAAGGCAACATCCGGTGCATCGCCGAGAATCTGGGTAAGTTGATCTTAGATCCTAGTGATAAATTATTGATAAAGTATCGTCCAGAGCCAATATTACCAATTTTCATTTCACCAGGGCGACAACAGGTATGAAAAAGCTAAGTCTGGCATCTGGAAGTGGTTGCGTTTACCAGTGCGCATTCTCTTTATAGGTAAAAATTACAGTTTTAAACATTATTTCAATATAATTTGTTAAAAATATATCTAAATATATAAAAATATATCAAACATATCTAAACGATTAATATCATGTATTTCTAGAATGAGAATTGGCCATTGTTCAATTGCCTCCCATCTGTATAGAATTAGAGTTCTAAATAGCCCACTTTGCCAGTGTGGTGATGAGGATGAGACAATTGATCATGTATTTTTTAGCTGTAAAAATAATTCCGCCTTCAAAAATTGTAGAAAACATCAGGTGATGGGTATTAGATGGTAGGTAGTGGACTGTATTATAAACGATCTCACCGATGCTTCTTTGGTTCACTGATTATTTTTTCTGTGTACACATCCACACGCAGTGGTCTTCAAACTTGTACTAGTTAATTTCACTTGACACTTATTGTCACCCAAATTTATTTTGACAAGTGACAATTCTCATACATCGGTGAGGGGACAATGGCATGGAAGGGATTTAAAGGAAATATGCTTCTACATAACCGCCCACTCAAATTTTAAACAAAATTTGACGAATTGTACATATCACGGTGGCCACAAACAAAATTAACCTTTAACAAACTCATATCACTAATGCAGCCATCACAAAATAAAACTCCACATTGTCCAATTCATGAAATTACAAACACACAAAAAAAATTCAATAACATACTATCCAGAACAAATTCACATTAAAAAAAAAATTCAAAAAGATAGTTCACAGACTATATCAATGAAAACAATAGACAGACCTTTCTGTCATAACGAAAACACATTTAACTTAATTGTTATAATAACCAACTAAAACTATAAGACTAACATTATTCTTAACTATTTCTATTAAACATCTAAGGGACATATTTTCACAACAGGTCGAACAAATATTCCCTCTTTTGTCTTAACTTTTACCACCCGTACAATATTATCCTTTCCTGGCATGGTAGCCACAATTCTTCCCAATTTCCATTGTAAAAGATGTAGCCTTTCTTGTTTCACTAACACTAAATCTCCCACCTGTATATTAGGCACTGAAGTGAACCACTTTTTACGCTGTTGAAGTGAAGTGAGGTATTCCACACTCCAACGTTTCCAAAAATCCTGATACATTCTTGTGATCATCTGCCATCTATCTAACCTATTCAATTTAATATCTGTGACGTCATACTCTGGAATACCAACCAATACCTCACTTATAATAAAGTGAGCTGGCGTTAAGGCATCTACGCTGTCAATATCATTACACATTGGAACAAGTGGTCTAGAATTCACTACCGCCTCGATCTTAATCAATACTGTATTAAACTCCTCATAAGTCATCACTTGGTTGCCAACAACTCGCTTTAAGTGATACTTTATAGATCTTACGTTGATCTCATGTAGGCCACCAAAATGTGGACCTTTAGGAGGATTCAAATGCCAATCGATGCATTTTTCGAGACAAAAATTTCGAAAATCTGTATCCTGGATACAGTCACTATAAAATTTAAAAACTCCAGTCAAATATTTACGTGTGCCAACCAAATTTGTTCCGCAATCGCTATATACTGTAGTACATAAACCACGTCGAGATACAAATCTCTCTAAGCAAGCAATAAATGCACTAGTAGATAATTCATTGACAATTTCAATATGTATGGCCTTTGTAGTCATACATACGAAAACACAAAAGTATGCCTTATACGTTTTCGAATTGCGACGTTTATTTTCCTTCAAAATAAACGGCCCGCCTAAGTCAATTGATACGTTTATGAATGGTCGATGACGAGTAACCCGAATAGCTGGCAAGTCAGCCATTATTGGCTGCACTGGTGAAATACTAAATCGCTTACACACAAGACACTTTGACAAAACAGACTTAATTCTATTTCTCGCTGAAACAATCCAATATTTCCGTTGTATTAAATGTTGCAGTGATCTGGGACCCACATGCAAATATGATATATGAAAATAATTTATCAATAATTTTCCAAACTCACTATGCTTATGCAACAATATTGGAAATTTCATCTTATCGGGTAGTGCAGAATATCTAATTCTTCCGCCCACTCTGACAAGTCCCTGTTTATCTATAAAACAATTCAACTTCTGCAGTTGAGGATTATCGCATTGATTTTTGTATTTTAACATATTAATATCCTTCATAAAATGTAAACTCTGATCATATTTTATAATTGCTTGTAAACTAATTTCCATTTCCCTATTACACAAATCTCCTTTAGTGCGATTATTAACATTCAACAGACAATTATTTTTAAACCTTAAAATCCAAGCTACTACACGTGTTAACTTTGTATATTTATTAGTTATGTTATACAATCCTAATCTATCTTTATCTTCAGAAATTAAAGCATTAGATTGATTAACTAACCCTTTATATTCTGGCAATTGCGCAGGTACAATATAATCATCGCACCGTGGCCATATGTCAACAGGTTCTAACAGCCACTCTGGACCGTTTATCCACAACGTATGACCAACTAATTCTTCTGGATATAATCCTCTAGATGCACAATCTGCTGGATTACATTGAGATCTCACATGAAACCATTTTCCATGAGGCACGTTTTCCCAAATACGTTCTATTCGATTTGCAACAAATAATTTTAATAGATATGATGGTGTTTTAAGCCACGACAAAACAATACTAGAATCTGTGTTCATATATACATCCTTTATAATAATTGCATCTTGAAATATAGATAAAGAATATTTAATTAATTTTGATAATAATAATGCACCACAGAGCTCCAAGCGTGGTATCGTTTGCATCTTAATTGGAGCAACCTTGGACTTGGCAGTCACCAGAGATATTTGTTTACTATCCTCAGTAACCAAATAACAAACAGCGCTATATCCGTCATTAGAGGCGTCAGAAAAGCCAACTAAATAACACTGACTATCAACGCTAGTTCCAAAAAACCTATTCAATTTAAATTCCTCTAATAAAGACATTTGATCAACTATTTTATTCCACTGGACTTTCGTGGATTCTGGAATAATATCATCCCATCGCAATTTCATTTTCCACAAATTTTGAATGAAACTTTTCAATAAAAATGTAAACGGAGTGATCCATCCTACAGGGTCATATATAGATGAAACGACCGATAGAATCATACGCTTTGTATATTTAATATCAATTTTCTTAACCTGATAACTAAAAACATCATTCACAAAATCCCATTTAATTCCTAATAATTTAATATGATTACTGTCTTCAGCAAAACAGATCACACTGCTGTCAGATTTATTAAAATCTTGAATAAATTCAGGACAGTTAGTTGCCCATTTTGACAATTCAAAACAACCACTTCGTAAAATAGAAATCAACTGATCTCGTAAAATAATAGCATCTTCAATATTATGATCACCGCATATAATATCATCTACATATGTACTATTACGAAGAGCTTTAGCACCTAATGGGTATTTATCACTTTCATCCAAAGCTAACTGATTTATTGTTTGAATTGCATTATAGGGTGAGCTTCCTAAACCATATGTCACAGTGCATAACTCATATTCTTTGACAGGTTGTGACGGATCTTCTCGCCACAATACATGCTGATATCTTCTATCTTCTTGCCTGATAGATATTTGTCTATACATTTTAGTTATGTCAGCAGAGAACCCGATTTTATAGATTCTAAACTTTAACAATAATTCGATTATATCCTTTTGCAACTTTGGACCTACATGTAAATATTTGTTTAATGCACCAGTTGCGTTCGTATTAGAACTGCCATCAAAAACAACTCTCAATTTAGTAGATAAACTATCAGGTTTCAGAACACAGTGATGAGGAATATAATATACATTTGGATCGCCTTGTAAAGGAACTTCTTTCATGTGTCCTAACATCTCATATTCCTTCATGAACTTTGTATATTCAAGTTTAATTTCCAAATTATTACAAAATTTTCTTTCCATATTAGTTAATCTTTTAAGAGCAAAACCAAAAGTACCAACACATGGTACGTGAATATCTTTTTTTAATAAGAGCGGTACTACAAATCTACCATCGTCATTACGATAATGTAAATCATTGTATAACTGAACACATTCCTCATCCGAATGTGACATTTTCCTACTACTTGATACTGTGTTTACCTCTTCTATTTCCCAAAACCCTTTTAATTTTTCATCTAACACATCAGATGATACAAAACATGTTAACAACTCATTGTTATCATGTACAAAATCTTGACCTAAAATTACAAACCCAAATATGGTCTCAAATGCATATAAATCTTCTGATAATTTTTTACAATTTCCTGTAAACAATTTTCCATACATGTCAGCACCTAATAATATATCAATATTACTGCTTTTCCAAAATTCATTATCTGCCAATTCTAAATCTTGAGTCAAAACTCTACACTGATGAGATAAATCTCTCCTAGGCAAGTTTGATGGAAGCGCATCCACCACTACACTCTTTACAAATAGCGACTTGTTATATTTATTATTAAATAAACAAAATTGCATAGAACCCTTTACATCAATATTAGTAGAAGACAGCGTTGTCAATGATACAGAATGCCCTTTTGTATAGAATCCTATATTCTTACAAAACTTCCCAGACATCAAAGTAACCTGACTTCCAGAATCAACTAAACACTTGGCCTTATAAAAATGTCCATCTTTTCCCTGGACATATCCTATAATTGTTCCTAATATCACTTGACCAATAGATTCATTACCCCGAATCCCTTTATGGCAGATACCTACTACCGATGAATTATCAGTATGCAATAAAACATTATGTTTCCTATCACAAGTTTGACACTTTTTGTTAGACTTACAATCCTTTATCAGATGTTTTCCAAAACAACAAAAACATAATTTCAATTTAGAGACAATATCCTTTCTCTCTGATACAGTTTTATTAATAAATGTGTCACAATTGTGTATCGTATGACTACCCTTACACATATAGCATTCAAGTTGGCGAATATTACCTACAAACCCTTTGTCTGATTTATGATTATAATTATTACGCTTTACTTGTGAATTACTCTGACGTGAAAATTTTAATACTTGCAATTGACTTCGAATTATTTCAAATATTCTATTTATTGAAGGAATTTCCTGAATATCTAATCTACTTTCCACTATTCGACGTGTAGATTCATCCAATTTATTAATAAATATAAATCCCCATACCTGATCTAACATTTTTTCACATTTCATATTTGACAGAGCTAATATATTTTCATTAAATGTGTGATATAATTCGCTTAATTGCCCTACATTTTCACCAACTAAAGATTTGCATTGAAACATTTTATTCATGTAATATTCAAATTGTAATCTTGTATTAGTATAATGTCCACACAATGTACTCCAAGCAATATTATAATTATCACTAATCAGTGGTAAATTAACAAATGTTGATGCAAATCCCTTTATGGACGTTCGCAAATAATGAAATTTTTCTATGTCTGTATATCCAATATTATCATGAATCAATGACACAAACATGTCATGAAACGAATTCCAATTTTCGACGTTGGAATCAAAAACAGGTAAATTTATTATAGGAGCTCTCTGAATTTTATTACATACATCAGTTGCATTTATTTTCACACCATTAGATAAACGATTTTTAATTCTCATTATTTCAAAATACATAATGTCACATTTCTGAATTATTTCACTCAACTCTTTCAACTCTGTATCACATTTTGTATCAGTATATATTCCAATCAAGCTGTCACTTAATTCATTGACCAATTTATACCATTCATCAACTCTCTGACACCTAGCTAAAAATATTTCATCTCGTTCGATATTGCCTTTTTCACACAGATCTCTTAATTCATATGTATTCCTAATTCTAGAAATAGCATTTAACATCCTTGCTTTAATGTTATCAGCCATTTTAAAACTTTAAACTTATACTTATAAACTATAATTGCATGCAAACACAAATTCACTGTATCAATAATAATGTGGTATTTTATTCTACCCGACTGCATTCACAATAATGTTATTAACATTAATATGGTACCTTATTATACCTCACAATAATCACAAAATAATATTATGTGATAATTAATCAC
This sequence comes from Molanna angustata, assembly GCA_963576475.1. NCBI lineage: Eukaryota > Metazoa > Arthropoda > Insecta > Trichoptera > Molannidae > Molanna > Molanna angustata. The sequence continues at coordinate 7,978,039 of OY754971.1, read as the reverse complement.
CACAATATTGTAACAAAATTGAGTACCTACAAATTACTATTTGAAACCACCGCAACATGCAGAATTCGCAACAAATAACACAAAAAAACACTTCAAATTCGGTTAGAAGGGCCATAATATTATGTAGAAAACATCAGGTGATGGGTATTAGATGGTAGGTAGTGGACTGTATTATAAACGATCTCACCGATGCTTCTTTGGTTCACTGATTATTTTTTCTGTGTACACATCCACACGCAGTGGTCTTCAAACTTGTACTAGTTAATTTCACTTGACACTTATTGTCACCCAAATTTATTTTGACAAGTGACAATTCTCATACATCGGTGAGGGGACAATGGCATGGAAGGGATTTAAAGGAAATATGCTTCTACAAAAATATATACAAACAATTAATTAAAATCACTCACCAATCTCCACTTAATATCCAACATCTTTTGTCTCTTAATAATTCACGTGTACTGTCCGTTATTTCAAAATTCGTTTCATTGAATGACATAAATTTATAATAAAATTAACTTTTCTCCTCTGACATGAAATAATTGGCACATAGCACTCTTTACAGGGTGAATTGCCTTAAACAAAAAAAAATATAATTTGTACCTACAAAAGCCGTCCGTTTGTGAAACAGGTACTTATTGTTACTGAAATATGTAAAAAAAAATAAAGTAGAATTTTGTTTTTCAGAAATCTTCAGGGTGTGTGCTACATAAATCACCAAGTTTCATTGAAATCAAATAGATGGTATAAGAGCAAAAAAAAGGACTTACAAAGATACCATTGATACTAAAACCTGCAATTTTCACCATATGCCAGATTAGCCATTTTCATACCTTTATTCAATATGGAAGGAAATATAAAAAAAACACCATAGTCAAATGATTTTTTTTCGACGTTGCTATCTCTTAGAAAAGTTGTATTAAAACAATTAAATTTAATATATTTGAAGAATTTTCGTTAGTTTTCTCAAAACGTGCATAATGTGAAAATTTACTTCAAATCTTTCCGTCTTTATTTACTCCATAATATAATACATTATTTAAATCGCGCAAGAACATTATGTGCGCCGGATTAATTAAAATAAAGCTGACGGGATGGGAATTAAAGGCGACGAAAATTCTCAAAGGAAATTAATGCATGTCTTTATTGTTTGTACAATTAATATGTTCAAGGAATAATGTATGATAATAAGATATATGCGTTTGTTACTGCTAAATCCCATATTGCGTGAAGCGATTGTGGGAATAATTAGCAACAACTGTGATAATACACACTTCCTACTGAATTAAGAGCATCAACTTACTTTGTTTATTTTGAGAAAAATTAATTAATAATATAAGTCTCATGAGTTGACTGCCAGCACACACTTAAAATCCTAAGACGATTGGTAAGTAGATTATTTTATTTCGTCAGTTCAAAGTATTTAATTAGGTACCTTTCTAATAGTAATATTTTTCATGAAACATTTCTAAGATTTTTAATTTCATATCAAGTTTACAAGCATTATCCATAGACGTAGGTACTGAGCCAAATGTTTAAAAAGCGATTAATATTTCATGAATCATTGTGTGTTATCATGCACTTCTAAATTACCTCAAGATAATATCATTTAATGATTCGACGGATATTTTGTGGTAGTTAATATTGACCATATTGAATCATAAATTCGCTATAAACCACTTGTTTTTTGAGTCACTTCGCGACATGTTTACCTCAAGATACATTATTTAATTAATTAATTTATTTTATTTATTATATTTTTTGTACATAATATAAACAATTATAATCCACACTGGCGGGCATGTTATAAGGCAATTTCTTCCAACCAACCAGATTACAGAGTGACAGAATTATAAATGTACATCAACAAAAAATGAAATCTAAAAAAGAACAAAGAAAATATACAGAACACAAAGCTACATAAATAAAAAAAATTATACCAAAAAAAAAGGATTGGGAAGGAATAAGAAGAGGAAATCGAGATTAGGTGTTTAGGGATTAATATTCCTTCTTTAGTGAATACTACGTAGCAAAGTGAAGGAAGGAAAAGGAGAGGGATCAGGTATTTTCGCGGAGATATCCCTGCTTTAGTTTTTTCTTGATAATGGAAAGCGAGTTTGACGAAGTTATATCAGGACTCAAATTATTCCAGAGTCTTGCTGAACGCACTCCAAAGGAAGAGCTGAAAAATTCAGTGTTGTGAATTGGGATGGTTAATGTAGTACGTTCAGCAGATTAAAGGGATAGGCTGTGATTAGATAAATAGATGAATATAGTATTTTTAGGTAGGTACTGCGGTGAATTAATGAAGAAACTTTTTAAAGATATGTAAGAACATAGAATATAAATTTGATATATTGTTTGTAAAAATTATATTATTTTAGGTCAAAATGAAAAACAAAATATACAAAAGCAAAATAAATATTAAACTTTAAAAACTATGTGTCATAAGATGATGAGTTCCAGGAGTCTGGAGGTAATAAATTAGCGATCCAGACGAAGGAGAGGTGCTCAAGGTCAAGGTATCGACGTAGATAAGAAAGTGATACACATATTTACAAGTTTATTTATTTTGTTGTTATTGTTAATTATGGCACACAAATTATGTTTTCATAACAATTATAAATTTAAAAATATTCATTTTAGTTTCGAGTTTAGTTTGTTTCGAGTAAAAAAAAAATGCACAATAATTAAAAAAAAATATTGCAGAACAACGACGAATGCGCTAAGAAATAGGAATTCTGTTTCCTTAAATACATATACGCTTTGTGGCGAAACAGTACCTAGCGAATCCCTTATCAAATGAATGCATACTCCTCCTAGCGTCCAATCTGCGAACATGGAATTTGGTAATGGAGGGTATGTCATTGGACGAACAAGCAACGCATTTTATTTGCAATCTCTCCTATTTGTTGCTAATTTCGTATGTTTATTATTTAATGAATTTGTATCGTATGTCTAAGAAGTTGTAACAAAAATAAAGAGTTTAATATCTTGTGTAAACATTTATTTATCTATAATCTTACTAAGCTGGTATGTACCTTTCATTGAAAGTATCAGAATGTAATTTGATCAATTTACTTAATGTCTTTTTACACGGGTTAACATCTGTGAGTGTCAATATATTTAAAACCCGAGTATACTTTTATACATCACACTAAAAAAATGGCCTACAGCCCAAAATACAACTTAAAAAAATGGTCGTCTTATGAATAAGTAAGTAAATAAATTTGATATTGCTTTAAATTGATTAATTGGTACCATTTCAATGGTTCGGCGATGAAATATAAGTGCTATGTTAATTGCTATAGGTTTGACTCTGCCCTTTGGAAGTTAATCATACAAGAAGTATTCAAAGGCTGAAAGTTTTGCCATTTCAAAGTTTACCCAAGCAATTACCCCACAATGCTTCCCACGAGTGCACTGAGCCACTTACAGCGGCGGATACAGCTGCTTTGTTTTTGCCATCAGCTCTTCTTCTTGGAGAAGGAGAAAAAAATATTATTACGACATATATGGAGAAAATTAATCCATGACACGTAATATTTGAGAATGTTAATACGTGTACATGGGAATTTATAGCCCCATGGTGTAGAAACACATTCCACCATGCTTCGGTATTAGAAACATGAGAATATGTATTGGGATGGGTATCGAAACATAATTGAAAATTTTATTTCCTAATTGTCTTCACATAAGATGTTTTTTTAACAAACAAACAACCACACAATATAAATTACAAAAAAAATAAGTGTTACTTAAATTGTAAACCAAATTAATTTTGCAGTAATTTTACTCGTCTTATTCCATATATAAAAATGTGACGACATATAAAAAAGTTATCAATTTAGTCAATATTAAGTACCTAAAGCAGGGGGTTAAATCTGGTCCAACCGGCGAAATCAAAACCCTCACGATTACCCATAATACCCATATCATGGATATAATTATTATATGGAGTTCTATAATATCTTTAGATTTCATAGAACTCCATATGATAATAATATCCATGATATGGGTAATCACGAGGGTTTTGATATTGTGGACCTGGGGGGCAAGTCTGGTTCAGTCGGCGAAATCAAAACCCTCGTGATTACCCATATCATGGATATAATTATTATATGGAGTTCTACAATATCTTTAGATGTCATAGAACTCCATACGATAATTATATCCATGATATGGGTAATCACTATGGTTTTGATTTCGCTGGTCGAACCAGACTTGCCCCCCTGAACACTGTATGGTTTATTATAGTCTAACTCAATCTTTGCTCACATATGGAATGATTGCTTGGGGAGGAGCTTATGACAGTCACATAATTTATTTGGGTAGGTTCCAAAAGAAAATTATTAAATTAATATATAAAAAAAACCTATAAGGTTTTCTAGTGAAGAATTATGCGATGCGTGTTTTTATATATTCATATTATATTCTTTTTGCTGTAATTTTGTTATCACTTTATTATACATTTCATAATAAATTAATTGTATACCGAAGATGAATAACTTCATAAAACTTATGTTTTTTTGTAATACCCACAAACAGGCATTGCCTCTGGTGGGATTTCTCTTGATTATTTATATACTTAATATGTTGAATATTTTTTTTTCATGTTATGTTAACAAATGCAAAGTTGTTTTCTTTTAATATCGTAAAGTAGAATCTTTATATTGTCATTATTTTTATTGTTTTGCTTTGTTTTACTATTTTTTTTTATTTTTTATCTTTTTCTAATCACGATGTTCTTTTTATCATGAGAAATAAGAATTCATTTATTTATAATTATATCCATGATATGGTATGCTATTGACGGATGTTTTCTGGTTATAATATACTTTTCTACCCGCAAAAAACCTTGTTTTATTTAGTTTGAAAAAATCAAGAAATTTGAAACATTTCATATAATTCATATTTTCCAAAAAAACATCCTACGAGCCCTAGCTTCAAATTCAAAATGAAGTTACAATCTAAATATTAATACGCAATATTCGAGATCCCTGTCGCTTATGTTAACAAAATAAAATTCTCCATACATGGACGGTCCATTCTATTCTCCATTCATTTCCATGTGGCTCTGTCCTTAGAATTAAAAAAAAATGCCTAGGTATGTATAATAAAATGATGTTGGTTGTAAATTGTTGTTTACAAGCAAATGGTGCGCCAAGCAAACAAGTTACCAAAGGAAATGTGTTTAAGGGATTCGTTGACACTAACGATGAAAATTTTAACATTGTTCTAGCGTCAGAAATTCCCGGCGAAATTTCTTATCTTTGTGTAACCTCTAATAAACATATTTCAGGAGACAAAGTCACGCTGGAAAAAGGTTGCAATTTATCATTCGGAAGTTTCAACGTATTTTATAATGCCCACGAAGGAAGAAGAAGTAATAATGAATATAAAAAAGCACACATTTTTTTTTCGAGCGCACTTATGGCGATACAATCTGTTAGAGGAAAAATGTTTCAGACGAATTATTATCGTTTTATTTTTCTTGTAGTTACGCTTCGTTACAAATTATTTTTAAAATATTCGCAAGGTGCGATTATTTATTGCCAGTAACAGGATTTGTATTTGGACGGTTAAATTTATTCCAAAAGCTTCTATTTATGTAGGTTCGTACATACAAATGATCGCATTATTTCAAGGTGTGATTTCAATAGGAATATTGCATAATATGAAAAAGTTTATGCTGTAAATATGTATAGGGGAGACCGGGGCCGGTAGGCGAACTTTTAGTGTTTTTGTGGATAATACCTACAAAAAACACCAAAAATGTAGCGGAATGTGTTATTTTAGTTGGCCAGACATTAAGAAGGTATTTTAGAAATTAATAAATTACTAAGGTCTTCTAACTTTAATTTTGGATCACTTTTTGCAAATCAATCCGCCTTCGCCTATTTACCCCGCAATCGGGGTTGGTTGACGAAGTGAGTGGGGTAGGTAGGCGAGAACATTTATTTTTCAAATAATCACACAATATGTAGTAAAAAACAAATGAAAACAGTTTATTAAAAAACAAATTATATTATTATAAAATATACTCATTAACAATACGAGTATTTTCAATTAAAATTACACTTTATATTATTTAGACATTTAAATAAGTAGGTACGAAATAAACATATTGTAATAAAATATTCGCGAAAATTCCAAATACTGCCTTTATCACTGTCAGAGTCACAATTTTGGCAGGTAAAAAATAATCGTTTGCTGCTTACGATACATTCTCTATGAGCCCACATTTTGTAGCTCGTGCATTGAATCCAGCTTTCGCCTGATCGGCTATTTCCGAAAGAGTCTGCACAAACTAAACAAAAAGTCTCTTCTTCGTTTTCCGAATCAGGCACACTTGGTTTAGAACATGGCTTTTACATACACTTTCCTTTTTTTCAGCTTAGACACGTCTGGAATTACTCGTTTACCGGAGTGTCTGTCAAAATTTCAGAAGGCCGTTTCCTCTTACAAGCAGCAGTTGATGATTTTCTCGGTCCAGCCTGTCCTGATCAAATATTCTTTACTGGATTTACCCTTCTCTGTCTTTCTTACGAAATCCCTCATAATGTATCTAAAATAAAGATAATATGCAAACGCTTAAAATATATAATCATATTAATTTATGTACCTACATGTTCACGCGGTAGGTAGGAGAATTCGCCAACCAGCCCCAAGATCGATTCGCCTACTAGCCCCAACCTTGATTTACAGTTTCATGTATAAATTTTATCAAAATAATCGGTAGCTCCAAATTATGACCGTTTTATTGGATTACTCAAAGCAGCTGCGAAAAAAGCAATCCCAAGGGGCTGCCGCCAAAACTACATCCCAGGTTGGGGTGCCGAATGCGAAAAAGTTCTAAAGGAGTATGAACAAACAGGAAATGAGGAAACAGCACATCACCTTATTGATCTCTTAAATGAAGAGAGATGCAGGAGATGGACCGAACAAATGGAACAGATGGATTTCACCCACTCCAGCAGAAAAAGCTGGTCACTACTCCGCAAACTCGGATCGGCTCCTCCGTCCAAAAAGGAACATACCATTGGAGTCAATCAATTAGTAAGCTCCATATTCCAAACTTCCAACATTAAACCACCCAAGCAACAGAAACGCCAAATTAAAGAGCTAACTAAATTCAGCCTACTAAACGATGTGGACAAACACAATCTCACAGAAGAAGTGGTATTGGAGGAGGTGGAGGCTGCTCTGAAGCAGGTCAAAAAGGGCAAGGCAGCGGGAGCTGATAATATTCTCCCCGAATTCCTGAATGTTTGGGAGACCGAGCCAAACTGTGGCTGGCAAGATACTTCTCTGCTGTCATAAACAAGGGACAAGTGCCCAAGCAGTGGCTGGAAGCAAAGGTCATTGCCACCTTGAAGCCCGGTAAACCACCACAAGACCCCAAGAGCTACCGCCCAATCTCCTTGCTTTCAGTTATATACAAGCTGTTTGAGAGAATCTTGTCAAGGAGACTCACGCCCATCTTTGAGTTGGCCCTACCCCCGGAACAGGCTGGTTTCCGACAAGGCAGAAGTACATGCGAACAGGTTCTGGCACTGACCACATATGTGGAAAATGGATTCCAGGAGGGAAAAAAATCGGGCTTAGTGCTTCTGGACTTAACAGCGGCATATGACACCGTGTGGAAGAGGGGTCTGTTATATAAGGTTGCCAATATCCTAGGCTCTCAAAAAATAGTTAAGCTACTAGACAACATGCTTTCCAACAGAAAGATTAGAGTTCACCTCAGCGGCGATGTCAGCAGTCCCAGGTTTCTACAGAACGGACTCCCTCAAGGATCGGTATTGTCCCCGATCCTATTCAATGTCTACACGGCGGATGTGCCAAAAACCTCGTCAACTAAATTCACCTATGCTGACGATATGGCAGTAATCATACAAGCCAAAACCTTTGAGGAGCTGGAACGTACTTTGAACGCGGACTTGGAGATCCTTCAGAAACACTACCAGAACTGGCATCTTCAACTGAACCCTAAAAAGACTGTTGCGTTGGCCCTCCATCTTAACAACCAAGAGGCAAATAGGGAACTTAATATACACATTGGCAAGGAGAGGATCCCAAACGAAAAATTTCCTAAATATCTGGGGGTAAAGTTAGACAGATCACTTACTTACAAGCGGCACATAGAGCAGGTAAAAAATAAGATTAAATCCAGAAACAACATCATCTCAAAACTGGCTGGTACAACATGGGGCAGCAGTGCTGAAACACTGCGGACTTCAGCAATGGCTCTGGTCTACAGCACGGCGGAATATTGTTCCCCTGTGTGGGCGAGGAGCTCGCACTGTGGACGAATAGACGCCGAACTGAACCAATCAATGAGAACCATTGCTGGTACAGTGAAATCTGCCCCGGTCCCGTGGCTTCACGTTCTTTCTAACATCGCCCCTCCTTCAATCAGGAGATATCAGGCTACTGTAAAGGAGGTCAAAAGGATAAAAGAAAATCCAACGCTACCAGTATACTCCTATATCACTCAACCACCAAGAATGAGACTAAAGTCCCGAAAACCAATATGGGGAGTGGAGGAGGAAAGTGTTAGTATTGAGGATGAATGGAGGGCCCTGTGGACAGACTCAGGAGTGAGAAACAATAATCTGGTCCGGGATCCCAACATTCGTATCCCTGGGTTTGACCTCCCTCGCAGAGCCTGGGTGCAGCTCAACAGAATAAGAACAGATATGGGATGCTGCAACTATCTCCTGTGGAAGTGGGGAAAGAGGGAATTGCCGGAGTGTGACTGTGGCGCTGAACTCCAAACGATCCGCCACATTGTAGAAGAGTGCCCGCTGCGCAGTTTTCCTGGGGAGCTGGAGGACATCCACGGGGCAAAACAAGCGGCAGTGGACTGGCTGCGGGGATTAGACCTAAGGCTCTAGCGAGCTTCATGGACGCAGCCTTTACTGGGCGCAGAAGAGCCTAGCCATCCGAAAAGTAAAGTAAAAGTAATCAAAATAATGCAAATACTAAACAATAACAACACAATAGAATTATAGCTGATATTATAGTGAATCTAATACAGTTATCACATTGTAGATCAGTTTAATACGAACTGAGTTATAGTATATAGAGTAGAACACAAAAAAAATACATACATATGCAAAAAACACAAATTCACGTATAACTCTACACAGAGGCATCCGACACAATAGCTATTAGGAAGGCAACTGCGGTAGCGTATTACCGACAGGACTGCATCTATTTTTTCGCGGAGAAATTGATAACTAAATTTTAAATGGCCGTTCGTCAACCTGCCCCTTCGCCTACCGGCCCCGGTCTCCCCTAAACGATTATTGACAAAATTTCAAGCCAAGATACTCAAGATTTGTATGTCATGTCTATATTTTTCACGGCTTTCCCACCATCGCATCATATAATGTTCTATGTAGGTATATGGATTTACTCAGAATTTGGAGTAAATAAATAATAAACACTTCCTTGCACCCTGCGCAAATGGCGAGTTTATTGCCATATGGCAATTTCTTCCAACTAATCAGTGTTTCCAGCCCAGAGATGCAATATTAGCGTAAGAAATTAATTTAAAGAAATTTTTTTCCTCTGCTGGGAATCGAACCCAGGACGCCCGGAGTAGAACATTTAGTGTGTCTGTGTATGTGTCCATCCCTCCCTTCTAACTTCTGATCCGTTCAACGCACAGAGCATATAATTTCAGAAAATATAGAAAGTTATAGGCCTACAAGACTTTTATACTCAGAATTTTGAATTGTTTTTTCAATGAGGGGTTATCAACTATTGAATTTTCGCTTTATTTTTCCATACATCTCAAAAACCATAAAATTTAGAACGCTGAAAGTTGGTATAAATATAGACTAATACAATTACTCATTTTTTTTTAAATAATTCCAGAGATTCTCAAAACTTTTTAATTAAATAAGCAATTTTTTTTATGATAAATTTATGTGTTTACTTGCCTATATTTCCAAATTTTTTAAAAATATTGAAAAAAAGCCGAAAAACCACAACTACATCATTTAATTATCTATAAAAAATATGTATATTGCAATAGTAAACTTTTTGTAATAATTTTAATAATAATTGAATTTATATATATTGACGACATCGTTTCATACAATTTGTAAGGAAATATACACTAAATAGTTTGATACTTGTTGACGCGGATATGAAATTAAAGATAAAGTGGACTGTATTTTTTGGTGCGGGTGATTAGTTGCAACCACCGCAAGGCAAAGGAAGGATATATATGGAAACTCACCAGATCCTTAGTCCTCTCCCTGGTTGAATGATAGCACTTTATTCACACGCGCGCGGTGATGGCAATTTTATAGCGAGTTTGGAGGAACGGTAAAAAAGGTGGAAGAGATGCGGACAGTCTTTATAAGACGCGGTTTGAAAGGATACTGAATTATGGATGTGGGGCGGGCAATGATTGCAACAATTTTGTGTAACTTTATATAGGTAATAAAAATAAAAATGTGACAATTATCCCAATGACATATTGGCGCCAACAATACTTAATCTCCAAACATACATACATATACATACCATAATGCTCATATTCTGGGTAAAAAAAATAGACTGACCTCCATAATATCCTATCCTGACATATAAACCTACATGTTTTATACAGATTACAATACATCTTACAATATTTATTTATTTGTTTTTAAGTATTTATAGGATTTATGGGTTTATAGTTTGGTACTTATTCTTTAATTATACACAATTAAAAACTGTGTCTCCACCGGGAATCGAACCCGGAACCCTAGGATCAGCAGTCAGATACCCAACCAACTGAGCCACGAAAGCCGACTATTTATTATTTGAGAACTAAATAACATACTAAAGTAGAACTTTATACATAGGTATAATATTCGAGAAAATAGATAGATCAATATCGATATAATGAAGTTATTTCAAATATTCAATTTACCATTATTATTTGTATAATATTCAGGCTATTGTATCTTCAATAATATTTTATTACAAGTGAGGTCATTGAATATACATCAACCCAATAACCTTATTAGCCATAACGACGTTATAAGTAATTATAATTGGCAAACCTAGATGACCAGTCATTTAGGATAATGACCATTTAATAAAATTATCAAAATACTTAATAATAATGGAAATCCAATTATTTTTATATCCGTATGTAGGAATAAAAATATGGAAATATTATTATCAGACTTGGTTCAATTATCGACAGGTTAATAATTATTTTTTATGTGCAATTCAAACGACGTATTGTGAATCCATTTTCTTTTGTTTCATATCATAAAAATTAAATATTTCTTTTATAAATCGGATCGGCGAAAATCAGATTTGTCTCAATCATAATAACTGTCGAACTGTTTCATTTAGTAAAATAAGTTTTTTTTTAATATTTCAGAATGCAATTAAGGTTATTTAGTTTTTATTAATTATCTATTATGCTTGTTTAATCGAATATTTTTATTATTGCATATGCGCAAACATTGGATTTTTTTCCCTGTCGGGAGTCAAAGATATTTTTTAACAGATTTTTAATTATCTCAATAGAGACGAAGTTGGAATATTTATTGTAGGAGAACCGGGAAATCAAGGCACCTACAGGGCTTACGACTGCTTATGACGCTTAATTGGTGAACGTTGCGCAAGCGCATAAAGTGATCACGTAAACCAGCCGATGACAGGTCGTAAGCCCTGTAGGTGCCTTGATTTCCCGGTTCTCCTACAATAAATATTCCAACTTCGTCTCTATTGAGATAATTAAAAATCTGTTAAAAAAAAAAAAAATGCTTGTTTAAGTCAGTTGACGAAACTTTTGCTTAGGGAATCGATAGTTAGATATTGCAAATTGTATTAATCAGTTAAGTTGAATTTAAATAGAAATAATTGAGTGATGAAGGGCTTCATAATAAAAGTATACTTATATAAACTACATTTATTTTCAGATTAAATAATTTACAAAATATAACACTCGAATATATGCTCCGCGATGGTGAGGGCGATTTAATTATAAAAAGTAAAGCACTGTGAATGAGCCGCCGGCCGATGAACGAATGGTGATCCGCTGTCGGCGCTCGTTTCAGGAAGCGGTGTCCTTCGGTCGTCCTCGGCAATCTTCGTGAGAAGCGAGATCATCCGATGGACGATGTTGTGGGGTAGGTATATCTCCGCCACAATTTAATAAATTTCTAGGAACATAATTTTTTGCACAAAACCTTGAAAATTTTCATAATTTGATATATTTTTAATGTATTGTTTACAATGAAACTTTATTATAGACAGTTTATTAATATAAATTTGATGCAAAAAATATGATTCCCAAATTAAAGAGGCTCAAATTGGGGGGGGGGGACTGCTGCCAACATAACTATTTTTCAATTTGATATACCATCATTATTTCTTATGAAATCGTTTTGAAAAAAATAATTTAGATAGTTTGGATATTCATAAACAAAAATATACCTTAACTTTTTGATAATGTTCTGTATAATGTTGCAGGTGTAATCAATTGTTTCTAAATATATCCAAATGCAAGACTATCACATTCTCTAGGAGTGCCCGACCGGTTTGCATCAACTACAGCATTGATGGACAGATCTTAGGTAGGTGTGAGGAGATCAGAGACCTGGGAGTAGTTATGGACAAAAAACTTTTGTTTAGGGTCCACGTTGACACTATCATTCGGAAGGCATACAGAATGAGGGTTTATACTGAGGATTGGTAAACCTTTTAAGTCGCCTTCGACTATGACTACTCTGTATTATTCACTGGTAAGAAGTCAGTTGGAGTTTGCATCGGTCGTATGGAATCCCCAATATTTCATAATATATAAAGATAGAATTGAGGCATTGCAGAGGAGATTCGTAAGATATCTGGACTTTCTGACGAGCCAAAATTTTGAAACTTATAAGCTTGCTACACGACACTATGGAATTACCACACTTGTGAATAGAAGAACGGAGACTGATATGGTTTATTTATTTAAGATAGTACCCTTCTTCTTCTTCTTTCTACTTTTTTAAAAGGCTTTATTTCACCGTTGCCAGTGTTCTAGCCTGTCTTGGTTGATGCTTTGCTTGGGTTTCAATGTAGCCTGTCCTCAGGTATTATGGCGTTTAGCTGGTCAGAGTGCAAAGGACTCCGGAATTGTTCCTGGTATGTTGAACTCAGATAGTCAAAAGAGTATGGGCTGATGCTTACTTATACAAGTTGTATTGTATCCATTATAGGTGGGCTAATCTTTATTTGGCATAGGTCATTGCTACTTTTGGTTAGTATTACCCTTGAACAAACATTATAATATTATTATAATTAGGCACATTTAAACAAACATTATGTTATAATACATACATCTACTACTATCCATATATACACTATATTATACACTATAATACTATACATCCATTTATGTACTACATATCCATATATATTATACACTATATTATACACTATATTATACACTATAATACTATACATCCATTTATGTACTACATATCCATATATACACTATATTATACACCACAGTACTATACATCCATTTATGTACTACATATCCATATATACACTATATTATACACTATAATACTATACATACATTTATATAGGGAAGGGGAAAATGAAGGATTTCTATACAGGGGAGAGGAAGTTGTATAATAGGAAGCAGAGGAAATGGGATGGTGGAAGACTTCAAGTAAGGCATGATTATATTTTGATATTATTTAGTGAAATAAATTTAGACAGCATTTTATATATGGGTAAAGAAGCAATGGATAAAAGGTGAGTAATATTTATTGGTAGAGAGATTTTGTTGTTTAAACAATGGTTGAAAATAGGAGAGTGATCCAAAAGGGGACACCCCAAAAATATGTGGTCGACTGTTCCATCCTCTAATCCACACTCACACAAAGGAGAATCTTTAACTTTTATTTTGTGGAGGAAGACAGGGGAACATGTATGACCGAGTCTCATTCTACATATTACTGAAATATCCCTCTTTTGGAATTTACCTATGGAGAACCATGGCTTGACTGGAAAGCTCTGTTGTATGTAGGAGTAGTACACTCCTGCTTTACTTTTTCCAAGGTTCCATTCTTTTTCCCAGCTTGTGTGCAGTCTCTTTAACAAGGAGGGAAATCTGTCCTCTATATGTATGTATTTGTGAGACATTTGTCCATTTTCTATTGCCTTTTTTGCGTGTTCATCCGCAGTCTCATTACCCTTGATTCCACTGTGACCTGGAATCCAAGCAATGGCCACTTGTAATCCTTGCATCCCGAGGTTCAGGATTTCGTGTTTAATTTGAAGAATTATAAGATTGTTCAGCAGCCTTGATGGGTTTCCCGAGATTTTATTTACTGCACTAAGGGAATCTGTGAGGATAAGTGTTTTATTAATTCCATTTGTAGCTGCGAATTTTATTGCTTCCAGTATGGCGAGGCATTCTGCAGTGAAAATGGATGTTTCCGGTGGAAGTTTATACATGGCGACTGAGTTGAAGTCAGGACAGTATATTGCCGCCCCGACGCATGCATCATCTTCACTCTTAGATCCGTCTGTGTATATGGTCGTCCAATCCTGCCAAAGAGAGTCCAAACACTCCCCAAGAACAAAAGGAGCCTTTGGGTCGTTTTTGTGGATATTGAAATTATGTACTAATGGGTAGAAAGTATTTGATTCATGGTGACTTGAGAATAACGGGTAAACTGTATTTTTATATGAAGGAACGTCGAAAGAATTCAGGAACTTGAAGCTATTTACTAACAGGGGGGGATTTTTATTTCGCCAAATTTGTTTTGAATTAACATATTCTGAAAGAAGTTTGACTTTAGGGAGTAGTGGGTTATTTGATAGCCGGGAGGCCTTAAAAATAAATCTATCTGCGAGGAATTGTCTTCTGAGGTGAAGGGGGGCCTCAGCACATTCTAATTGAAGGGCATTGATAGGAGTAGACCGCATGGCTCCTATTATGATTCTGAGGGCCTTTGATTGAACCCTCTCCAACATGATGGACAAATATTTTGGAATCGGGTCCATTAGGAAGGAAGCATAGTCAAGGTGAGAGCGGATTAGTGCCTTATAGAGGAGAGAGAGGGTATTTGGATGAGCACCCCACCACACCCTGGATACAGATCTTATGATATTGAGCGATTTTTGGCATTTGGATACAATATGTTCGATATTTGCTCTCCAGTTGAGTTTTCGGCTTAGCACAATGCCTAGGAACTTGACCTCTGGTACGCAAGGGATGTGAATATTATTATATGTGATGTTTATGGGGGCAATGTTCCTACTGTTTGAGAAGATCATAAACTGACTTTTGTGCGGAGATATTTCTAGCCCGTGATTATCCAGCCATTTCTGTAATAATTGTAGTGCTGTGTTTAGCTCACGCTCTATCATTTGGGTAGATTTTCCAGATATGTAAATTACAATGTCGTCTGCATATTGCAATATTCTTACATGTTTTAGGAGACTTTTTTCGATACTTGCAGTGTATATATTATATAGCAGTGGGCTGAGAATCGATCCTTGCGGTAAACCCTTCCACACCTTTCTTATGGACTTTTCCCCATTTTCCGTAGATAAGAGCAAGGTGCGGTCGCATAGGAGATTTTTTATGTACTGCCTAGTTTTTGGTGGAACACCGGTATCTAAAAGTTTTCCCATAAGGACATCGATAAGAACATTGTCATATGCAGCAGAGACGTCTAGGAACACAGCAGCCATCATTTCCTTCCTTGATCTGGCAAGTTGGATGTCGGTGATGAAAACACTCAGATTGTCGATGGTGCTCTTGCCCTTCCTGAAACCATACTGTGATCTAGCCAGCAGGCCGTTGGTCTCAAAGAAGTGCTCCAATCTATCTTTAAGCATGTGTTCCACTATTTTCCCCAGGGTGCACGAAAGCGCAATAGGGCGGTAGGAAGATCCTATATTTGGGTCTTTGTGGGGTTTTAAAATGGGAATTATGCTTTGTGTTTTCCAGTCTGCCGGAATGATGCCAGTGTCATAAAACGAGTTGGACATTTTGAGGAAATAGGTTAAGGTTTCGGGATCTGCTTTGGTGAGGAACGAATACGGGATTCCATCCATTCCTGGAGCAGAGTCGTGAACTCGTGTTATGACAGATCTTAATTCATGCAAGGTAAAGGGAGCGTCAAGAGAACATGTAACATCAGAGAAAAGGCGTTCATCAGGTAGAGAGTTAAGGGGAGGGACCGATAGCGGAGCAAGTTTATTTAAGAATTCATATTGCCAGTTAGAAGATGTAGGTTTTGAAACTTGGGGATCAAAAACTTATTTTTCTCCATATCTCAGATATGTTAGAATCAGGGGATAAAGAAGAACAGTATTTGATACAACCCTGTTTCTTTTTATCCTTCAAAATCCTTTTGGTTTTGGCACGGGAAACCAGATAGCTATCAAAGTTAGTTACGGACATGTTTTTTTTAAAGTTCCTTCTTGCCAGTTTTCTGTCTCTAACAGCCTTGGTGCATTCAGCATCCCACCATGGCGGCGGTGGTATTGTTGGGGAACGAGGTGTTTTGGTAGGGATGTTCTCATCAGCTGATGTAGTAATCAAGTTTACAAAGGAATTATAACATTCAGTGTTATTTGATGAGTTTGGAGTGGGAAGTTCAGGAATTGTCTTAATAATTGTTTTATGAAATGAATGCCAGTCTGCTCTAGCTACATTATATTTGTATGATGATGTGTAGTTGGCTTCTCGAATTTGTCTTCCGAAATGTATAATTATTGGCAAGTGATCACTGTTACGGGGATCTTGATCAAGTGACCAAGTGGAAAGAGGAGCAAGACCGGGGGAGCATAAGGAAAGATCCACAGCACTCGGTCTATGCGATATAGGTAAACTTTGGGTGGGGGTGGGAGTCAATCTTGAAGTATGAAACGGGAGAGAGATTCGTGTTGGAGATCCGTCATTAAGGATACATACATAAGTCCAGATCATCGATCATGTTCATAAGTGTATTTCCAGCACTGTTAGTTTTATGTGAACCCCAGCTAGTGTGATGTGTGTTGAGGTCACCCAAAATAAACAGGGATGAGGAGTGGGAGGAGACAATGGATTTAAGAAGGAATATATCGGAGGAGGAGGGATGGGGAATATAAATGGAGAAAAAGGAAATCCCGTCGATCTTTGCTCCAACCAGATTAATCCGATCAGAGTTCAGACCAATAGGAATTGGGGAATATGGGATATTATGTTTGATGAATAGGGCGCAACCGCCCCTTCCATCTTTTCTGTCATCGCGAAGACATGCATACCCCGGGAGTCTAAAAGAGGCACCCGGGGCAAGCCACGTCTCCGAGATGGCTATGATAGAGGGTTGGATTTCGTGGGATAGGTGGAGGATGTCTGCTTTATTGGAAATAGCACTACGGCTATTCCACTGTAGAATCCTCGTTATCCGTTGAGGGGCCATTGGACGAAAATAGTGATGAAAGTAGGGTTAATGAAGAGGCAACGTTGGACGGTAGGATAGAATTATGTTGAAGGGTTTTAATTATAAATTGTAGAATTGTTGAAATTAATTCAGAAGTGTTAGGCTCAGCTTTATTACTAGACTGTAGGCCACATCCTTTAACTGGCTCAGGAAGTTGGCCGTTCGGAAACCATGAAAGATTTTGGTGGGCAGTTTTATCGAATCCAGGGGAAGACGCTGGTTTATGAGTTTTTCCTTTATTGGATTTTTGAAATTTGGGAGTATTGTTTGCCATATGTTGTGTCGTAGTGAGACAAGGGATGGCTTGAGATGTCGAGGGGCTGGAGGAAATAACGGTTGAGAACGATTTTTTAGAGTGAGGGACCTGTTTCGAGGCTTCAAAAAACGAAAGATTTTTTTCGGCCATAAGGTGTTTTATGTTCTTTTGACGCGCAAGTTCAGGGCACTTCAGACTCACAGCTGTATGCTTGCCTGCACAGTGAAGGCAAGTTAGATCATCCTCGGGAAGAGAGCATTCTTCACCAAGATGATCCTTACCGCATTTGAAACAACGTGGTTGTGATCTGCACAGGGGCTTTGTGTGGCCGAATCTACAGCACTTCCAGCACTGTATAGTCGGAAATTCATATTTCTCCACTTGGATACTGGTGTAGGATAAGAATACCCGGTCTGGCATTCTTTGTCCATCAAAAGTGAGAACCACCGTTCTGGAGGGTTTCCAAACTGCTTGTCCTGTTGACAAATCTTTGTAGTTTAACCTACGACATTTTAGTATTTTTCCATAGTTAGGGGGAACCTCCATCTCACTCATCAGGCACTCATTGGTGAAGTCCTCTCCCACGGGGATACCCCTCACCAATCCCATACGGGAAACCTGATTCGTGGGAATGTAGGTCCTAAATTCTGGGAACGTTTTCATTAAGAAGTAATTTGCATTGGTAATGTTGCTAAATTCAACGCTGGCTCTATTTTTTCCTATCAATTTACAGCTTCCGGTAATTATTCCCTTTACTAGGTTTCTTTTAAGGCATTTTCCGAACTCAATGGCAGATAATTGGTTAGAATTTTCGGAAGAGACGTGTACTATGAATGGACTGCTGTCCGTTTCATTGTAAATATTTCTTGTGTTTCTTTCATATAAGGGATTTGGAGGGGTGGCTGAAGTGTTGGGGGTGGAATTTACAGAGGGTTGTGTTTCATTGAGGGCGGGTTTTTTTTTATGATCACTGGTCTTGGTTTCCTTTTCCAAGTCACCAAGGGAAGGTCTGCTATTTTTCCGTTTTTGGGCGTATTTTTTATTTGGGACTGTCACAAAGAGACCGGGAGACGGCGGCGTTATATCTGGGACAGTAATTAGGGAGCTGTCAGAGTCGTAAGAATCCGACCATGCTCGGTCGCTTCTCGTTCTGGTATATCGTGGTTTCGATGGAGAGAGATCTGGAGGATCAGGCGGGTCCGGAGGTTTAATCTCCATTGTTAGTAAATTAAAAGGAAAAAACTGTTATATATAATGTTAATTTAACTTACTCCAGGTTACAAAATAGACATCACAATAACAACACAAAGTAAAAAATGAATTTGCCAGAAAGATTGAATTTTACACCAATAATATTAAAAATATTGAATATTCGGTAGGTAGGTTGAGTTTTTATATGCTTGTCGACGCAGGAACAAACACACGTCCGTTTCTGACCAACGCCAATCAAGGAAAACTAGTACCCTTCAACTGTCCGCAGCGCGTCACTCGCATTAATCACTTGTTCAGGTTGCCCCACCGCACCACTTACTATGCTCGTAATTCGTTTATGCAGCGCAGTTGTTCGCAGTTTAATATGTTATTCGGTGACCTGGACATATTTTTATTAAATAAGGGACAGTTTAGGAGAGGTGTACGAGAAGTACTTGAATCATCCGATTCTTAACTACTAAATAAAAGTGACGTGTGACACAAGTAATTGTTCCATTGTTTATGCTTGTTATTATTTATTTGTATATTTATTTATATATTTATTAATTTGTTTATTGATTTTTTTGTTTTATTTATTAATTTTTTTTTATTTTATTTATTTTTGATTTAATTATTTGTTTATAAATCGAATTATTGTTTTTTTTTATTATTTAATTTTGACTTTGATTGAAAATTGGTAATATTGAGAGTCTTCACTGGTCCATATGCTGGTAACTCATTTGTGTTTATACATTGAAGTTATGACTGTCTGTACTCTAAAAATAAATAAAAATAAAAAATAATAAAATAAAATAATAAAATAAATTCTTGTAGAAAAATAATGACATACCTAGATTTTCAAAGTTTATCCTATATTTTTAATAAACTATAAGGCGTAGAGTAATATATTTTTTTTAAATTAAAGAAGACAAAAATATCTAGAAAAATATGATGTAACGTTGCATAAATGCTTCAGGTTTAGTAAATAAACCTAAAAAACATTTATTTTTCATTCAGCGCCATTGCGTAATAAAAGTTTTTTTGGTTTATTCTTAACCTGATGCGTTAATGCAACGTCATATCATATTTTTCCAGGTATTTTGTTGTTCTTTAATTTATAAAAAAAATATTGCTCTATAACTTATATTTTTTTAGAAATTTACGATAAATGTCTAAAATCGGGGTATGCTTATTATTTTCCTACAAGAATATATACAGAACATAATCAAAAAGTTAAGGTATATTTCTCTTTATTTATATCCAAACTAACTAGGTTATTTTTTTCAAAATGATTCGTTTAGTAATAATGATGGTATATCAAATTGAAAAAATAGGTACGTTGGCAGCAGTCACCCTCTTAAACACTTATTATTTTCAAATTAAAAGCAAGCCAGCAAATGCAGTTTTTATTAACCTTCTCAATATGTTCTCCTCACTACCAAGTCACTCCACAAATTATTCAAATTTTGTATGGAAAATTTAGAGCATTTATATTAAATGAGTTTGTTAAACAATTTTTATTTAAATATTTTATCATGAAAAATCTTCGATGCCGTTATGCGAAATTCGTGTGCCCTTTTAGCAATTCGAAAATAAACATAATATCAAATTTAAATAATCTGAGCTTGGGGTCACTATGAAATATTTTATTGTTAAAAAAATTGCGAAGCACTGATCTTCAAAATGCTTCAAAATCTAATTATCTAATAATAATTTCCAAAATATTAATAAATGAATTAATACACAACAATAGCAAATAAATTAATAAATGAATTTATAAATAGATGTTTTAATTAAGATAATGAACATAGGAATTCTTCTGTTGCTTCTAATTAGGAATGCAAAATAGTATCAGTCCAGTATACAGTGGGTCACTAATTGTAGGAAGGGGAAATTTAACCGGAGAAAACAAAAGACTACCGCTAGAATAGCGAAAATCAACAATACAAACTCGTTTGCTAATTGTTTCTTCTTGAATTGTACATCGTAGAATTACTCTTACTTTATTGAATTCCAAGTTCCCAACGGGAGTAACTGTAACTATTTAAACCTGATTACTTTTTCTACCCAAATTTCGGCATCATTATTTGCACATAGAACATTTTTATATCAGATTCTATAACGATTTAAATTCATCTTGCAATTATCTATTTAAGAATAATTAACAACAAAGAAAAAATAAGCAATTAAATCGTAGCTTACAATTACTTGAAACATAATCCATCAAATCCCTTGAGAACAGAAGAATCCAGAATGACTATATTTTTCGCGGTTTTTTCAACTTTTAAGTCAGTAAACACCAACTTAGAGGCTTCTAGACCCTGCATACAAATCTCGCGTATCTTGGCTTGATACTTTATCGATATGTTAAGAGAAATAAATTCTCTTGAACAAATCGACAGTTGGAAAACATTTTTTTATGATAAATTTATGTTATTAATTTATGTTATTACTGCACCACTAACTATGCTCGTAATTCGTTTATGCAGCGCAGTTGTTCGCAGTTTAATATGTTATTCGGTGACCTGGACATATTTTTATTGAATAAGGGACAGTTTATGAGAGGTGTACGAGAAGTACTTGAATCATCTGATTCTTAACTACTAAATAAAAGTGACGTGTGACTCAAGTAATTGTTCCATTGTTTATGCTTGTTTTTATTTATTTGTATATTTATTTATATATTTATTAATTTGTTTATTGATTTTTTATTTTATCTATTTATTTTTTTTCTCTCTTTTTATTAATTAATTGATTTAATTATTTGTTTATAAATCGAATTATTGTTTTTTTTTATTATTTAATTTTGACTTTAATTGAAAATTGGTAATATTGAGAGTCTTCACTGGTCCATATGCTGGTAACTCATTTGTGTTTTTACATTGTAGTTATGACTGTCTAGACTCTAAAAATGAAATAAAATTAAAATTAATTATTAATTTCCTATATTTCTAAAATTTCAAAAATTATTGAAAAAAGTCGAAGCACCCCAACTAGAAAATTTTCTTTTCTTTAAACAAATATGTGCACTGTAGAAGAAGGTACATCTCAAACTTTTTTGTATAATTTTTATAAAAAAATAATTTAGTGACGACATCGTTTCATACAATTTGTATGGCAGTATACGTACACTACAAAATATGTTGATATAATATCTCCAACATACATACTCGTACATATGTACCATCATGCTGTTTTCATATTCTGGGAGGAAAGAAAAACTGACCTACATACAATCCTATCCTAAAATACACACATACATGTTTTATGTAGGATACAACATATCTTAAAATATTTATTAATTTGTGTTTAAGAGTTTATAGTTTGGTACGTATTATTCAATTATACATACTATCGCTATCGACAGTTGGATCTCATGTGATACATGCAACTAGTAATATAATTAATCCACACTCTCCAACTATTTATAAGCAGTATAATACAAGGTTTTATGATACTGATATATTCAAAAGTACCTACATATCCGCAAATTATTTCGCAGGAGTATATCGGCACTCCTTCCAATTCCTACTTATCCCATTATCATTTGTATGTTTATAGATTTAAATTACTTATGGTCTTCGTTCTATTTTTTTTTTAATTTTGTATATCATATTTCAATTTCTTACATCTCAATTTCATACTTATTCCACTATTTATATATGTTTTGGTAAATTTTTTTTTTATATTATGTATAATGTAATGTATGAAAATGAGGGAACTATTTCGGGAAATATATAACATTCATTGTTGTCTTTCGTAATATGCAAATTGCTTTAGGTTTCCTAAATAAAAGTTTTATATATAAAATTATAATGCAAATCAAAAATACGAAGATAATGAAGTTTTATAAAATACCTAAATTCCATCTGTATTTTTTTATGATATTTTTTTTTATCGATTTATCGTTTCGTATTTTCTTACATATAAATATTAAGAAAGATGAAAGTTAACCAAATATCTTTCGCTCACAAGAGAAGCATAATTACAAGATATTTTTTTCTAAATCATAATATGCTCACATTCAATTAGTCATAAATGATTTTCAATACAGATTCCAAAATAACGCAATAAGAGACTGAAGAACTCACTTTGCACATTAATGTTACATAAAAATGCCAAAGAGAGCTTAGAACTTAGAAACCATAGAACTGAAACGACCATTGAATGGAAAGTAAAAAATATATTTTATTTTATTCACTTTTTCTCGATTATTCGAGACACCAGCTATTGGGATTTATGTCCATTATACTCTTCCGAAGAAACGCACTACGTAGCATTGGGGAGGGTTTGCAATCTGCTCAGAAAATTATTAATTAGGATTTTAAAAAAACCCGGGTTGTTTGAAGGTGGAAACACAGAATTCGGAATATTGTTTTACAGCCGGGCTGATGTTTTGATAAGAGTTCGAGAAGCGAAAACTTAGTTCTAAAAATAACATTTATTTGAATTTGTCAAACTGCAGGTAATTTAAGCTAATGGCGCAAAAACTAAATATAAGTCGAGTGATTTTTTTATATTTTGTATATTTTAATTATTCTCACGGAATCTTCTTCTTCTTCTTCTTCAGCCCTCTGTCTTCCACTGCTGGATATAGGCCTCTTCCATATTCTTCCACTTCCTTCTATCGTTTGCTGCTTGCAGCCAATTTCTACCCCCCACAGCGGCTATGTCGTCAGACCATCTTTTTTGCGGTCTTCCGACGCCTCTCTTACTTTCCCAAGGTCTCCATCACGGAATATTCAGACGAAATGCGAGTGAAATGAAATAGCGCGCGAACTTCATGGCTATATTATGTACATTAAATGTTCCATATTAAATAATTAATTGCCTCGAATTGAACACGTATTAGCAGGAACAGTTTGCGTCGCTAAACCGTGTGCATTTGGTGGACACGTGCCTCGAATTCAACACGAGTTTTTAAGTGCATTAGCGCTACAAACCAGTGCCTAATTCAAGGCAGTACTTGCCTCCTTATCAACACGGAAACGTAAATACGCAGCCCGGTTAAGTGTAAAAAAATTGTGCTTGAAAACACTGCCTAACTTGCTAATCTTCTACTGTGAGATGGTAACATGTCAATGTATAATATTGTGTCATAAGCTACATAGTTAGGTTTAATGGAGTTGCGTGATTTTCCATCGTGTGATCACGTCGTAACTTGTATATTGTGTAATATTCGACGGAACTAACTAGGTATGTATAGCTGGTAGTTGGTAGGTACATACACAACAACTGTAGCACCTCCTGATTAGATCGACCAAGGTCCATTGAAGCCCGCTGCAAATCCCATAACCGATTCTATTTCCTAAAGAACACCAGCTAAATTATGGACGGATTTGAATCTATGTATACAATTTAGGGTTGACTTCAAATTGTACGGCTTTCTGTTTAATTACATATTCTTCGCTATGAATACCTTATGTAACAGTTAATTTGTAAAGTAGCTACATACATATTTTCTTCTTCTTTCTCGGTTTATTCTCATCCATTCCAGGACGAAGGCCTCTTCCATTTGCCTCCGTGTTGTCAGCATCCAGGATGTGCCAGCATATTGTTTGATATCATCCCTTCAGCTTATAAAAAAGGCCAATGCAGGTCAATTAAAATAATTATTTTCACAACAAGCATAAAAATTCAACCTATTTGTGGGTTCGGTAGATGAAAAAATTGTTTTTATTTTTATTTTATCGATCTGTTTTCGAAGTTATCGTGGACATCATGGTATATTTATGTAATCTTATTAAAGACCCGTCAATATCGTGTAAAATAAATGGCACTAACTTTCCTGTTTTGTTGGTCGATATCCTTATCTTCTTGGCAATTATTATTCCCACATGATGGTGGGGACTGCCTTTTTTGGTCTTCGTCGCCAATCTTCTCTGTCTTCTGGGGAGACATTGGAGTCTCTCATGTCCTGTCTGATTACTTTGTGCTATCTGAGTTCAGGTCTGCTTCTGGAACACCTACCGGGGATATCAAGGACAATACCCTGTTGCTTACATCGAAGAAGCAATAAAAACCCAAAATTCATTTTTATTTCATTATAATATTTATTTATGAAGGTTAGGTGGTTTTAAGATTGGTTGGCTTTAATTCTGATGATGCGTTTACAAAATAGAACAGTCATCAAATACATAATTTATAAAATAAGCTATTTTACAAAATTTCACGTATGCGTTATAAACACGAATATCTAAAAGAAACAAATATTTGTTGGTGTCGAATATTTTTAAAAGTTGAATATACGCATATACGTTTTTTTTCCCTGTCAGGAGTCAATGATTATATTTTGACATTTTTTTTAACATCTCAATAGAGAAGAAGTATTATAGGAGAACCAGGAACTCAAGCCAGGGCTTAAGACCTATCATCGACTGGTTTACTTGATCACTTTTATGCCTTCTTATTGAGTTCCCTTATATGTAAATGCAACTTTGAGACCGTTGCGCTAGCGCATAAAGTGATCACATAAACCAGCCAATGACAGATCGTGAGCCCCGTAGGTGCGTTGAGTTCCTGGTTCTCCTATAATATTCCAACTTCGTCTCATTTGAGATGTTAAAAATTCATATTCAGTCATAAAATTATTGTTTTTTAAAATCTTGTCATTTCATAAAGTCTCAGATAACTCTTTCTTTGCTGACACGCATGGATTTGTATATTATCAAACGTTATTTTAAAATCAAAATGAATTCATTGGAGATGTTTTACTTACATATTCTGAATGTTTTTTATTATATTTAGAAACGTTCGTTCCAGTTGTTTTAATTTGTGCCGAAACGTGTAGGACAATTTTAAACGAAATAAAATAAATTTATGAGTGTCTGTACAAGGTTTAACAGCCCTATACGACTTGGCATTCGCCCAAAATGGAGAAAGCGTTTCAAGCAACATATTGAAATTTTCAATAATTCGAGTGTTGTCAGGAAATGGGGGAGGGGGGTTCCAGCTTTAGAGGAATGGAATAACAGCGTGCTCATACATTTCACTCATTTACTGCAAGTAGAGTCTGTTTAACGATTAGATGTATTGTATGTATACACAACATCTCTATTAATTCAAAAATTCACCTTACTTTTCAACTATGAGGATATGAATTGTTTTGACTTCAAGGGAATCCGACTAGTAAATACAGTTGTTGACATGCTCTCAACAATTGTAGATTTTCGATGTTTAACGAAGTCCAGCGTTGACTATATAGCATAGATGCACATTTTAGAAAACGTAGAAGGGAAAGAAGAATTTGATCTTTATCTTTTATCTTTATCTTTTGGTCTGAGCATAAATATACCAAAGACCATGCTAATTCAGCAAACAGTCTCATGATAACTTGACTACTTGATAGAAAAGCAAAAGAAAGAATCAAAACTTTTAAATATCTTAGATGACTTCTCTGCACTAAGGTGCTGCATGGAGATGTTTTTCAGAATGAATATACCGTTTTGCAACGAAAGCTTAAATCTTTAGGCAGCATCTGGTGAAGTGCTACATATAGTCCATAAATATGGAGTTGAAACCTGGAACATAAAGGTCAATATGTTTTTAACCATCTGGAGGCCATTGAAATATGGCTGCATCGTCGCATGTTGAAAATTTCCTGGATCTATATAATATCAAATGTGGAGGTACTCAGGATATCTAATGTCGAGCGCGAGCTAGTTGACACAATCAAGCGACTAAAGGTATCATATTTGGGTCACCTACTGCGAGGCAAAAGGTACAGGCTGATCCAACTAATTATGAAGGGCAAATTAGAAGGATGCCGAGGAAATAGGAATAGGTACGTTATATGTCATGACTCCGCAACATTCATCAGTGGACCGGTTTCAGAGTCGTCGGCGAATATTTCCGGACGACGGCGGATAGAGATGCCTTATAAGCAGTGATCGCCAACGTCTGGGGGGGACCTGATATGGCACGAAGAAGAAGAAGAATATCTTTATATTTCTCTCGGTCCCACAGATTTGAGACGAGGTTGAGATCATCATTTCAGTCATTCTTTAAATCAAGCTTTGTACATCGTTTAAAATAATAGAAAATACGGTACGTTTTGCAGATCGTATAGACAGGCCGTGCTTTAATAAATAAACAAACATCTTACCTATTTGATAAATATGTGTTGCCGATTTATTTGTAGAGGCTTCAAATCAGGTTTAAATTGTGTTGGAAGTGATTTGTATGGTGTTGGATTGATAAATATTATAAAATTAAATGTGTTTCCACTAAAAACTATTATTTTCTTGGGTATATTAAACGATAAAAAAACGCTAAGACCTAACAGGAATATTGAACGAGAAAATCCTCTTATTTTCGATACCTCAGGGAAACCTTATATTCTAAAAGAAGGTAATTGATTAAATTGATATATAATAAAGATTGATGGTTGACGGTGGCATCTAGATCCAAACCAGTGGGCAACCTTTAATTTATGCGAAGTAAATTGAAAATAATGATTTGGTAAACACTTGGCCCTAGGAGATTATAGCCGCCTCCAAAAATTATTATTTTATCGATATTTCATTACCAACGTTAGGTTGGTACCTCTTTATGTAAGGTCGAAGTTTATCATCGTTACTTATATGACATCACGCTTCACCCCAACCTATGTATTTGTTACCTTTTAATGAAAGAAAATGTCAGTTTTCAGACACTCAATCGTGTCATATTTACGTCTAAACTTCTTCTTCTTTTTCTTAGCCTATTCCTACTTTAAGTAATAATAATAATTTATTTTTTCAGAGGAAAATATATACAGAAACTAATAATATTTGAAAATGTCGTTTATAAATTATATAAAATTACTTAAAAATAAGTAAAAACACTGATTTTTAACTTTTTTTCTATTAATTTAAAAATATGACGCGCTTCGCTAAAAGAGCATCAAATGAACGGAGACAGTGCTCAATATTTTTAAATTAGTGTAAAAAAGTTAAAAAAAATGTTTTTACTTATTTTAATGTAATTTTATATAATTTATAATGGAATTCCATCACGAAATAGAGTCAAAAAATTAGAAATATTTTAATTTATAATTTAGAGTGTACGAAATAACTGTTATTACGGAAATTTGATTTATGCGGGGAGCGTGACGTGTGTGTAATCGCGTAAGATAGGTATGTCGTATACTACGAAGAATACCGGAACTGTTTGTTAGGTATAAAAGCGGCCAACTTCTTTTCTAAAAATATATCTAACCGCCAGGGGCGAGACTAGAACCTTCGGACTAGGCAAACCCTGGAAGAAAATTGGGAAATGTTGAAAATGTTGTTTTTAAAGCATCTTTGTTCATTTCCGTGGCATGAAAAATATTTTTAAAACCGCATTCTAAAATAATATTAACATTTATAGCCCTTTAAATCATCGTATCTACAAACGGTTTAATTTTTAATAAAGTTATATGGTTGCAATAAAACAAATAAATAAATATTAGTTTTTTTTATTTATATATTAATTTACACAATTTACATTTGGTTATATCAATTTTGCACTACACTGTATAAACAGTTTGTCAGTGCAAGATCATCTCGTACACTACAATTATATTTTTATTCAACCATCAATATAAATCTACACATATACAGAACATTTTTTTAACCATTTTACAATGAGAATAAAGCAAAAAACAGAACAAAATAAAGTAAATTAAAAACACAGCAATGAAAACAAGGTAAATCAGAACAAATATGAAAACATCGAAAGCAATGAAAATTAAATTATTCTTGAATGTCTTAACATTATATTCACAGGCAAGCCAGGATTTTCGGCTTCTATAAGCAATTCCGCTACTGCTAACCGCTACCTAATTTTGATATTAATTTAAAAAAAATATATTTATGTTTGTAAAAAATGGTCCTTTTTTCATAGTATTTCCACATACGCTTCCGTTTCTTCTGCTAAAATTTACTATTGCCATTCGTTCGATTTCTGCTTTCGTTATATGACACTTCTGTTGCATCACTACCATTCACAAGACAAAAAGATGGCGTAAAAAATAGATAAATATCTACAAAGTTAGAATTTATTATGGCCACCCAAAAATTGACAAAATAAAATTTGTAACTGTTTTGGCAATACATTAAAAATACACAACCAATCAAATCTCGTAATGTGACGTCATGCTTTTCTGTTTTTATTTATATAATAAATACGTCAAAAATGGTATTATTTGTGGGATTTCATATATATAAAGAACACAACATAAATAAAATATGAGGAACACGCGCATTCAGCAAAGCCTCGCTAAATTGAACGTCAAGTATATAATATCTCTTGAGAAATAACCTTTGATGCTTTTATAGTAATATATTATGTCTTCTGCGTCCAATGTCCCATATTCGGTACTTGGTCCCAGATGGAGGTGTCAACAAGATAAGTGATTTTAATCTTACAGCGAAAAAAAAAATATTTTTCCATTTGGAACGTACAAAAATGAAGCATTATTCATTTGAGGAATAAATTGGACCTTTTTTATGGCAGCGCTTCTCAATCTCACTAACCCGGTTTCCAAAGATTACCTCTAAGTTATATTTTATGTGATATAAACCTATACACCCCAATTTGATATAATATTTCTCAAATATGTATGTTAAAAGAAATGTTTCTAAAGAAATTCCATATGTGTTAGAAAATTTCTCTAATAAATGTATGCCACACAATTTTAAAATTCAGCCAAAATTCCTGTAAAAGTTATATTAAAAATATCCTTTTTACAGCATTTTAAAAACAATGCTTTATAACTATATGCCGTAGAGAAATAAAACTTTAGAGTGCATTAAATAAAAGTGACTTATTAACGTATTTATTTACGGTTACAAACAGTTACAATAACAAAATACATTAAATAAAACAATCAAAAACTCATATAAAGACCAGGAAATGTAGGAACACAAATTTTATAAAACTAATTAAGATACAAGAACGATGGTGAATCTG
Organism: Molanna angustata; assembly: GCA_963576475.1. NCBI lineage: Eukaryota > Metazoa > Arthropoda > Insecta > Trichoptera > Molannidae > Molanna > Molanna angustata. Next base: position 7,948,198 of record OY754971.1, on the reverse strand, counting down.
AATCAAACGGATTTAAAAAAGGATTAAAAGGAAGATAAACAATATCTGACAAAACCCCTTAATAGGGGAATAGTGACACAAGTCCCTGTTGTATAATTACAAAATGACTGATATATGTACATAGGTAGTTGGATGTGACGCTCGTCGCTTGTTATAACGCAAAAAAATTTACTCTAATAAAATTTCAAGGCTCATACGAAAATGTTGCGTCACAAAATGCTCGTAGCGCAACACAAAAAAAATCGACTCAAATCATAATAGTACCACGCCTTTTAAAATATTGCGTCACAAATTGCAGATCATCATGTTAGCCCTCTCTCATCCAGTATTGAGCATAGGCCTCCCCCTGAGACTTCCCAGCTCTCTATACCGGGCAGACCGCATCCGACCGCCCCCAAACACTCATTTGATATCATCGGACCATACTTAATGGCAAACGCCTTTAATAAAATAAATAAATAAATAATTAAATAAATAAAAAAAAAATAAAGAAATAAATAAATAAGTCAATAAATAAATAAATAAATAAATAAATAAATAAATAATATATTAATTAATTTATTAAGTAAATTAATTAATTAATTAATATATAAATAAATAAATAAATAAATAATATATTAATTAATTTATTAAGTAAATTAATTAATTAATTAATATATAAATAAATAAATAAATATCTGAGATCTTCTAACATGTCTGTCTATTTTAGGTCGCCTTTAAACCTGGTAAACCTCTGGTCGGCACGATGTGGAGGCTGATATAAGAGCGCTGGGCCTTACCAACTGAAAGAGAGCCGCAGAGTGTAGGGAAGAATGGCGGCGGATTCTGAAGGAGGCCAAGGCCCACAATGGGCCATAGGGCCAATGACGATGATGATGGCTATTATAATTTGAGTCGATTTTTTTTGTGTTGCGCTACGAGCATTTTGTGACGCAACATTTTCGTATGAGCCTTGAAATTATATTAGAGTCAATTTTTTTGCGTTATTACAAGCGACGAGCGTCACATCCAACTACCTATATCAGTCATTTTGTAAGTATACAACAGGGACTTGTGTCACTATTCCCCTTTTAAGGGGTTTTGTCAGATATCAGTCCTTTTGAAAGTGAATCTTATTTGATGTACACACATACATACATACCATCACCCCATGTTCCTCATGAAGTAGGCAGAGAGACCTAAACGCCACATTTTTCTATCTTGACACACATTCATCGCCTCATCAACATTCATACATCGTCTTATATGTACATGTGCATCTTATTTGATCTATTATATATTAAAAAGTTCAATTGCAAATGAAATAGATTTTTACATGAAAACTGTTCGCCTAGATATTTTTTTTTTTTTTAAAAAAAAAATGAATATGTCCTTGTTAAACAAGTACATATACATCTTCCTACGTTCCCTAAAATAAGCAAATAAATGCTTGTGCTATAGGTGAACGAAATCGGTCGAGGCAGGATTCGAACTCGCGACCACTGGATTACTAGCCCAGCGCGCTAACCGCTCTGCCATCGACCCATCCAATATATATTTGTACTTATAAAATTTTCTTGTTTGCTGTTGTATTCTATAAAATAAATAATAGATCAGACAGCAGACAACTTACTTACAAGTGGTGGTCAGCAAACGCAAAGCATTATCCAAGTCTAGCAGAATTTGCTAAGATTTATTTATCATCTCCCTGTAGCAGTGTACATACACATAGTGTACAGCATGAGGACGAGGCGAGCTGACCCCAACAGTCTCCATAGACGATAAGTTGGGAAGAGGCCAGGAAGAAGAAGTAGCAGTGTATATAATGAGCGGTTATTTTGAATCAGGTATAATTTATAAGGAAAAGCGCAATCGTTTGCTATCAAGAAATGCTGAAAAAATTGTTTTCATTCATCAAAACTTACAACTGATAGATTTTAAATATTTAACGTGCTGATTTTTTGTTAAAATAAAAAAAATGTGAGTAATATTTAGTATGATTTTTTTTCTTCATGTTTTGGTATTCGGCCGAATAGTTCGCAATATTTGGCCGAATACCAAATAGTCCAACTGTCGATTTGTTCAAGAGAACTAGATAATTTAATTTGCTGAAACAATATTACATTGTAGTAGTACATCTCAATTTTTTTAACAATTTTTATAAAAATTTAATTCAGAGACGACATTGCCTCATATAATTTGAATGGCAGTGGCCTATACACAATATCTAAGTAAACTTAATAGTTTGATACTTATGTAATCTCCAAACATACATGCATACCATCATGCTGTTTTCATATTCTGGGTAGGAAAAAAGGACTGACCTCCATACTATCCTATCTTGACATACATACATACCATAGAATTATAATAGTATAGAATACTCTTTAGCTTGCAGTAAATGAGACTGCTTTGTGTTGACTGATTTGGTCAACATTTTGCTACGAACATTCAGTAATCATTTCGCCGTCTGCGTGATACATTCCCCAAATAGGGCACCTATTTTTTAACTGCTTGCAAAATTATTTACGGAATAGTTAGCAAAATAGCAAAATTACTTGCTAAATTATATCAGAGTCATACATATATTGACACGAGCCGGCCAATAAAACTGCTTCACTTTTTCAGCGAGGTATTGTATGGGAATGAGTATTCTATAGTTTTATTATTATTCTATGGTACATACCTACATGAGTTGCGTAGAAAACAAAATATCTTAAAATATTCAATAATTTGGATATATTGGTATATAGATTGGTACTTATTCTTCAACTATACATATACATACTATCGCTATCGACAGTTGGATCTCATGTGTTACATGCAACTAGTAGTTAAATACTCTTGGCATCTCTAATAAATGCACTTCGAGACTAGACTAGATTAAAATATTAATTGACTATAACAATAATTAAAGAATGAAAATACAAACACAATATGAATTTAAATTGAACTTGTAACAGCAAATTTTAGTGGTACGTACCTATTTGTAGTATTCAAATTAATCTATATAAATTCATATATTTAGTATGCAAAATAGCATAGTAAATAAGTGTCTAGTCACTTCAAAATATTACATAATAATATTTGTCATTATATCAATCCACAATCACAATGTAGACATTTGACGATTTGACCGTCGCGATACGAACGACAAACCGGCATATATAATTCGCCCCCTGGTGTTAAAAATTGAAACTATCTAATTTCGTTATTGACACACGCGTTTTTTGCATTTAAAAAACATGATTTTTAATCTTCCCAGAAATCGAGTTTTTTGTCGTTTTGTATGAAAATTTGAATTTTCAAACTTAAATATCTGGATTTCTAGACGTCTGATTTAAATCAAATAAATGAGGTGTATTTTCTAATGAGTCACTCAATATCTCTGTAAAAGTTGATGATCGTAGCACAAAAGGGAAAAAAGTGAAAAAGTTCGTGTATATATGTTCCGCAAGTTTTTCGAAGGGACGGTATTGAAATATAGGTAAAATTTTCAGTACAATTTTTGTATGGGAATTTTAGTATAGGTATTTGAGTACAGGTGAAAGGTGGTTGGGACTTGCGTCACGGGCCCTTACTAACGTGGGCCCATTACATATATGTTCCGCAAGTTTTTCGAAGGGACGGTATTGAAATATAGGTAAAATTTTCAGTACAATTTTTGTATGGGAATTTTAGTATAGGTATTTGAGTACAGGTGAAAGGTGGTTGGGACTTGCGTCACGGGCCCTTACTAACGTGGGCCCATGATATGTTCCGCAAGTTTTTCGAAGGGACGGTATTGAAATATAGGTAAAATTTTCAGTACAATTTTTGTATGGGAATTTTAGTATAGGTATTTGAGTACAGGTGAAAGGTGGTTGGGACTTGCGTCACGGGCCCTTACTAACGTGGGCCCATGATATGTTCCGCAAGTTTTTCGAAGGGACGGTATTGAAATATAGGTAAAATTTTCAGTACAATTTTTGTATGGGAATTTTAGTATAGGTATTTGAGTACAGGTGAAAGGTGGTTGGGACTTGCGTCACGGGTCCTTACTAACGTGGGCCCATGATCATTAGGTAGGTACATGCCAACACGATGAGAATTCCTTGACTTGTTCTTAAAATACAAAATATTACAAATTTTGGATTTTCCATTAATTAAATCAAGTAGCAACCCAAATGCACGCGATTACTAACACGTAGCTTCAGTATAAAGCGGTTTTAATGTTTAATCACTATATTTAGCGTAATTATGCCCTCTTTAAGCTATTATAAAAAGAGATAATTTCTATGGTCAAATCAATAAACCTTAATAAATTAAAATTAAAATGTATAGAAAGGATTATTAAATGGATTGTTTAATCAATTTAACAATACTTTACATGCATTTATGACGCTATACAAAATATATTTGAATGTCAATCATGATATTTCGAATTCCATTATGATCGCCTTGCTATAATCGCCATGCATGTTTATTAGAGCATTGACAGATTATTGAAAAAAAAAACAAAATATTTTTCAAGTTGAGTCGGTAGGTACCTACCTACATCAAAGGAATACAAGTTTTTTTGAAAAAATAACTGTCAGTTTGGTGGAAAATCAGGCATAGAACCAGGCGATGATTTAGTTATCGCGTCTTTGAAGTGATCCTGTATCCCTAAACGGCGTTTTATATATTATACGAAAATTTCGAAAAAATATTATTTAATGACAATATTTTCACTAATTTCAACTATATGCTACTATTTTACAATTGATTTATTCATTTTCTCTAGGATGGAGAATTTAATGCTTCATATTTCAAAGGCCCATGTTTATTAGTAAATAAGTATTATATAAGTTACAAAATAATATATATTCTGTGTACTGTACATATGTATATATAATATAAATGTAACTATCAAAGTATGTGAGTTTATTACACATTCAAAAATTTTAATGTTGAAATGGCATGCAAACACAATAAGCTGAGTTAAAATCCAATTTAGAACTGAACCTACCCATTAGCAATTGCTGTACACTAGATGCATGTTATAACGTACTACATGAACGAATCAATATGTTCACTTAGACTGGTCAAATCCATAATTGCATACTAAAACAGGGAGATATGGAACAAGGTTTTCTGTTTATATTTGTCATAAACAATTCTCGCCTCAGCTCATATCAACGGTACAATCATTATACTGGAACGTTAATTAAACTGAACTAGGAAGTATTAGTCTTTCGCTGCGCTCTCTTGGAGAGATTTGGCTCCTACGACTTCTAATTATAATAATAATAAATTATTTGTATAGCGCCGTTTAATGATTCGAGATCATACCAAGGGCGCTAATAGTTTAATGTTGTGTTGCTCTCTGAATGGGCCATGCTTCAATGGTTACCGATGAAACCGATGGGTTAGACAGACATATACCTTCCTTTGTTGTTAAATGCATTAAGATTAAAATTAAGCTGTTCATAATTATAACTACCAAATATCTATGAAATACATTGGTTTTAACCACACTTAAAAGATAACAATAAACCAATAAATACAATATTATTTACCTTCAATAATCCAATAAATATATTAGAACTTTAACCAAGTATTTTTTATATTTTTATAACATATCAATGAACATTTCCTTGCACCTTGCGCAAGTGGCCAGGTTATTACCGTATGGAAATTTCTTCCAACTAACCAGTATTTCCAGCCCAGAGAAGCAATATTTGCACGAGAAATAAATTTAAATAAATTTCTCCTCTGCTGGGTATCGAACCCAGGACGCCCGCACTTAATAGATGGCGATGGTGTTTTTAAGATTATTTTCAAACTTTTGTTTCTTATTATTAAATATTTAGTGCATTCAAAATTGCATTGATTAGGGAACTCAATAAGAAGGCATAATTTGTAAACGTTGCGCAAGCGCATAAAGTGATCGCCTTGATTTCCGAGTTCTCAACTTCATCTCAATTGAGATGTTAAAAAAAACTGTCAATCAATAAAATTCGTATTTTGATCAAAGATTCTCAGAGATGGTTGTGCAAAAATTGAAACAAAATCTCAAATAAAATGTTAAATAAAAAAAAATACTTTAAATATTTTTTAACAGATTTTTAACTATCTCAATAGAGACGAAGTTGGAATATTTATTGTAGGAGAACCGGGAAATCAAGGCACCTACAGGGCTTACGACCTGTCATCGGCTGGTTTACGTGATCACTTTATGCGCTTGCGCAACGTTCACCAATTATGCCTTTTTAATGAGATCCCTATCAATTCAATTTTGAAAGTTCTATATATTGTAATACTGAAATTCTTTTCGCTTGAAAATAAGGAATATTTACTACAGCCATCTATGGGTGAAATTATGAACAACAATCTTATTATTTTTTTATTTATTTTGTTGTAACGCCATCTATTGAGAGAATTGTTTTTTTTTTGTAAATAAATTATTATCTTTGACTCCCGACAGGGAAAAAATCCAATGTTTGCGCATATGCAATAATAAAAATATTCGATTACTTTAAATATGTTGGTGACACTATACAAAAAATGACAAAATTGATATGTAGCCCTTTTAAAAATATATAAAAGAGGGTGTGGAATTTTGTTTTTTTTTGAAAAATTAATTGGTTGATACTTAAATTTTACAAAACTGTAAAAAACATGGATGACGTAGAAACTCGTTGAACGGTAATCTTTGTGAATTTTGCAACTGCTTAAAGTGATTGCGTAAAAAGATCCATGGTGGTTGGATTATGTGGTTGAATTTTCGAATTGTAAGCTGCACTTGCAGGAATATTGTATAATATATCAATTTACACCGGATACATCTTACAGTGAATTTCGTTGATCTTTAAAGTTGTCACTAAAACTGACTAATGTCACTAAAAATATGTCTAATGACACGATACCGAAAAAGTTTTCAATTTGTATGCCAATAGAGAAAATAATAAAAAAATGAAATTTGACTGTATATTAAAATTGTATAATAAAGAACTGATAAAATCCTTACCCCATGAAACCACACGTAAAAATATAATTATTTGCCTTAAAGAAAATCACTTTGGAAAGTTAAGTGTTTTATCGATTTTGTTTGACAATGTAACGTTAATATTATAATAATGGCTATTACTTTTCTATACGTTTATCACCCGTCATATTCTCTTTATAAGTTTCTGAGTAAGCAATTATAATTCATAAAATAAAGCTCTAACTATACTTCATTATATTGCGTGGTTAACTGTGACTCATTAATATATTGTGTACGTGGCCGTTAAACAAAAACGATTATAAGACGAAAAAACATTTTGAAAAATATTTTAAGTTAATTTATAAAAAAAAACTAAATGAGTCTGTCTTTTTAAAGAACTAGATATAAACCTCGATTCTTCGTGAAAAATTCACGAAGAAATTCAGCCTTTTTTTATTTGGTTTTTATGAATCGGGCTATTTGTACTTTTTTATCATGTTTTTTTGTTCGTGTTATTTCTCTAAGCGTGTGGTGTCTATTGTTCACTTCAAATTTTTTTTTTTTTTTTTTGTTTTAAAGAATTTTCACAGAACAAAGAATATTCAGTAGGTATATCGGGGTAGTGAGCATTTCACTCGGACTGCAATCATTCATTTCGTTGAGCATTTTTAAGAAGTTTTAATGACGAAACTTTTCTCCGATTGTGGCACGAAACAGCTACCTGTCCTGTTTTGTTTTTTTTATGAATTATAATTAGTTTTCTCTCTATTTCTTGTCTCATCAACCCGTTTGTGTATATTTATTAATAAAATAGTAAAAATGTGACTACCGCCTAATTCTTCATTTCTGAAGTTATAAATTATACAAAAAAATCTAGGTGTTTTTTCGAAAAATACATATAAAAGCTTGACGACTTAACTTGAAGCTTTAAAAAACATTCTTGATTTTGATTGGAATAAATTGCTTCATAGCAATAACCTTGCCTTTTTAAGGGTTGCCAGATGGTTGCCAAAGGAGAATATGTCCTCCTATTTTATAAATTGTCTTATCGTCGTTTACCTACTGTATGTCCTGTTTTTGCGCTGATTCTTAAAATCTATAATATAAAAAAAACATCTGCTTCTTTGCCCTTTTCCCGTCTAAGTCGGGGTTGGCTCTCCTGGTACGTAATCGCCAGGACACTCTATCCTAGGTCGTCAAGGTATCGATGCTGTCCCCCTGAAGTTCATTTTGGATGCTAGACCACCAAGTTGCCGGCGGACGGCCCCTTCCCCGCCGAATAGTTGGTATGTCAAGGCTCTTTCTAACGACGTGATTTTCTTCCCTACGCATAACATGACCATACCAATGCAGCCTTGTTTCTTTTAGTTTGTCCGCTATCGCTGCCACTTTAAAACTTCTTCGAATATAGGTGTCTCTGATTTTATCACTTATTATACCTCCCGCCCATCTAAGCATTACCATTTCGGCGGTGTGGAGTTTTTATTGGTGGCATTTCTTGGTGGTCCAGCACTCAGGTTTATACAACATCGCCGGTCTGACAGCTGTCTTATATACCCTTCCCTTTGTTCTCACTAGGCTTTTTACTGTCACAGAGTACCCCAGAAAGATTTCTCCACTTCATCCATGCCACGTTTACCCTGTGTGATACATCGTTGTCCACGTTGGCATCATTTGTGAGCATTGATCCAAGGTATTTAAATTGGTTTATCTTGGTATACTGGGTAATCCTCAATATACAGTTGTTCAGTGCATGTTCTTTCGAACTCGCATACCATGTATTCTGTCTTATCCCAGCTTATCAGCAGACCATTATCTTTTAGAGGTCTTCTCCAAGTATCAAGGTTCTCCTGTAAAAGGATGGTCGAGTCTGAGATTAGAAGTGCATCATCTGCATACAGGATACACCATGGCAGCGATTTCTGTGCATTTCTAGTAATATAGTCCATGACCATAGTCCAGGTAAAATAGGAAATGATTGAGATCAAGACCATGAACGCACCTGTAAATGCAACACCATTACTAAGACCAAAAACGCACCTGCAAATGCAATATCACGACCGAGACCAAAAACGCACCTGTAAATGCGATATCAATACCAAGACCAAGAACGCTCCTGTTAATGCAATACCATGCATATCTAAAACAGCTTTACATAGATGCAATACCATGACCGGGAACAAGAAAGCAGTTGTACATGCGATACCATGATCAAGAACGTACCTGTAAATGCAATACCACGACCAAGACACGCACCTGTAAATGCAAGACCAAGACCAAGAATGGTTTAGTATTGCATTAGCTCATCACTAAACAGCAGTATGTATAGACAATCGATTAATTGTATTTTTCCTTATCGGATCGGTATGATTTTGTATTCTTCCCAAAGGGTCCCGGTAATATTCACCCGGTTATCGTGGGAGAAACTTAATTAAATTCTTTTTCATTCGCACCTGAATCCAAACAGCGTCGGGCGCCTCTGAAGCGAAATTTATATCCGCTGATAAATGAGTAATATTTCATCTTTTGTTGTTTGCAAAGAGAGAGAGAGAAAGAGCGAAGCCGGATCTTAACACTAAACGGGATATTAAAAAAAAAACTTTTTCGGTAAAAGTCTCCCGGACAATGGAGGCCCCTCTGCTGTACCGCTATTATATATTATTCCGTGATCAAATAAATCGCCTTTAATTATTATTGTTGCTCCTGGATGAACACGTAAATTAAATGGAGCGTGATGTGGTCAACGCAGAACTCTCCCTAAAATTGCGGAGAGCAGCGGATCACCGCACATCTGTGCAGTAGCCCCAAAATTCCAACTAACTGCACCATGCACGACCTCATAGGGTTGGCAGTGGTTGTGCTATTGACTTCGTAAGACACAGGAAAAAAATGTTAATTAAAGAATAAGACTTCTCAACTATATACATCAGCTAGACTATAGAATACCTAACTTAAAAACTGATGTTAGGTTGTATCTTCTTCTTTTTGTAGATTGTGGATCTGTTTTTTCTCTGAAAGTTACTCCTGTGAGGGCGATGTCCATCTTTTTGGCGGTCTTCCGGGAAATCGATGTCCTGCGGCCTTATTCTTGACTTCGAAATCGATCCTAATTTCGATTTTTTCGTTAAGAACCTACCTTTGTAATGGAGAATTATGCGGTAGATAGGTGTTTATTTTATTTTATTTACTCAAGATTATACACATTTTTTTTATATAATAAACTGAAAAACTCAATTTTTATTCATAAGCAACTACTAAACCAAGATTATAACACCAATTACTAAGGTAAGGTCTTAAAAAAATAAATCTACGTATATTTCCATAAACTTTCTATACACCAATGACTTAAGCTCTAACTTTTCACTTAATTATATTATTAGGTATATATTTTATTTACTACCTACTGAATCAACTTATATTGTACTTATATCAGATATTATTATACTCGTAATAAAGGATCTTTAACAAATAAATAAAACAATTAATTATATTTTTACAAATAGTTAAAAAAATAAACAAATTGATATAATGCTAGGATTTTTAGGACAGGAGAATGGATAGGAATGGGACATTTAGGAAATAAATTAGGAAAATAAAACACACAATATGTCACACGATAAGTATGGTGTTTACGGCAATCTGCTCAGATGGGTAACTTCATACATAGAGAATAGATCTCAAGCTATCGCAATTAATAACTGTTCTTCTAATTTCCTACACTGTTCCTTTGGTGTACCCCAGGGATCCCACCTCGGTCCAATATTGTTTATACTATATATCAACGACATTCAAAAGTGTTGCAATCACAGCAATTTTCTAGTGTATGCTGATGATATTATGTAAATTTTTTAGTAAAATAACTAGCTTAAGAGATAATGAAAATATGCAAGCGGATTTGAATCGTTTATATTCGTATTGCAAAGATAACCAACTTTATTTGAATGTTTCTAAATGTGTTTGTATATCATTTACGCGTTCAAAAATCAAATACCCTATAACAATACGATAAATAATGTTCCTTTGAAGAGAAGCGAGATAGTTAGAGACCTGGGCGTAACTCTTGATGAAAAAATGCTGTTAAGAACCCATATTGATAATATTGTGGAAAAAGCATTCAAGCAGCTGGGTTATGTATATACTGAGAATATCTAAACCTTTTCAATCTAGTGACACTTTAAAATTGTTATATTTTACTTATGTTCGACCCTATATTGAATATACTTCAGTTGTTTGGAACCCCCAGTATGTTACCTATATAGAAAGATTAGAAAATGTCCAAAATAAATTTTTGAAACACCTTGATTATAAATGCCGTCTTGCCTTTGATGATAGAATCATTTCCGATCGTCATCATAAGATAACATAAGATAACATAACATCATTAGAAAATAGACGTACCATTGCAGACATGACATACCTGCATAAAATTATTGATGGTGCCGTTGACTCTGAGTCTCTTGTTGGGAGTCTTCCAATTAACTGTCCCTTTCGTAGTACTATGTAGAACAAATCTTACTTTTAGATTGCCTCTCTGCAGAACTCACTATGTCCAAAATTCATTCATCCAAAGGGCATGTTACATTTATAATGTTTTTTTTAAGAATGTTGATATATTAAGACATAGGTAAAATAAGAATGCCATCTCTGAAACCCTTAGATGTTTACGGTAGCTGACTCCTGCTTTGTCCTTTTTGACTGCGAGTGCCACAACCTTCCTTTCCCTCTTTTTTTCCTTTGTATTCTGAATTGTGAGAACCTACTTAATTCTAAATAGCAATTTGTTTTACACTGTGCAGCTTAAAAAGATAATGTAATATCCGCAAACAAAATTGGTCTAGGTACGATATATTGTTAAAATTGAATTTTTTGTAATATTTGTTTGTATGACTGAATGTTTGTTAGGTTTATTTAATGTTTTATTTATTTATTTAATATTGCTTCTCGGGCAACTAACAGGTACTATGTCAAATATTAATTTAACATGCACCCAATAACAAGTTGCCACATTCTGGAGACTTACGATATTAATCGTCTCACAGATCCAGACTGAAAACACAATTAAAAACTGTGTCTCCACCGGGAATCGAACCCGGGACCTTTGGCTCAACAGTCAGATATCTAACCAACTGAGCCACGAAGGCCGACAGGTTTAAATAAAATAAAAAAAAATAATGATGAAAACAAGTACCTACCTACCTTCTTATTTAAGCTACTGCGTGATGATAATTTTGCAACGAAAAAATACGTTTTTAGCGACGATTTGAATCCATATAAAATGACGATTGAATACTGCGACGTTTCCGGCGGGTCTTCCGTTTAACTGCTTTGACCGATAGGGGATTACCACAAAATTACGAAAACGATTTTCTTGATACGTTAGCATATTACTTCACATTTACCTTCTCGAGCGACGCTGGGTATAAAAAAATAATAACTAAAACTATAAATATAAAACAAGCAAATCTCGCTGATAATATAAATTGTTTGAACTCGAAAACAAACTACCTTCCCCTAGACAACGTGTCATTTAGCTCAAGAAAAGATATCTCAATGTATGGAAGTGACAGTTGCCAGTAACGTGACAACTGTCACTTACATACAACGGTTTATCTTTTATTATTTCTTTTGTTGAACTAAATGACACGTTGTCTAGGGGGCTGACCACGAAATATATTGTTCACAGATTAAATACTGTTTAATTTGATAGACCGAATCGTTCTACTGGAACTTTTCCTTTTTACTAATGGCAACGGTGACACTATTTGTAATTCTCATACAACTTGACAACTATTTTTCATCTTTCTTCTGTGTAACATTTTAAATCAATAATTCAGACTTTGCCATCTTCATAATAACATTAAAACTGGCATTCAAAACTGGCTTCTGATTTCAAACCCCTCGTACCATATTCTGAGACACCAGGAGTATTGCTCTGCCAAATCGAACCTGCCGAGCATATTTACAGTTTAAGGATTATGTATATAATAATAATACTTTGAATTAGGATATTATTTATTTTCTTAACGTTAGACACGACGTCCAATCCTGGACATGAATAATTCAATAACTTATATTATCTCTCTTATCTTTATATATATACTTCTTCTGTACGTGTGTATGTCACTGAACTCTTCCTAAATGGCAAAACCGATTTTGTTGAAACTTTTAATGTGTGTTTATGTGAGTCCCTGAATGGTTTATATCTATCAAAGTATGATATATTGAGTGCTTTTTTTGTATTTCCTACCAAAACTCTTATTTCGATATCCTTATCAGGTTTTCTATTCCTTTATATATTTTGTAATAACTTCAAGTAGAATTTAAAGTACGAATCTTGTACAAACAAGTGAATTAGTATGTTTAATATTAAAACACAAAAGGTGCTTCTCAGAGAGCAAACATACACGCTATTATAGAAGAAAACCAATAATTGGAATATCTCATGGAACCAATGCTTGAGGCTCACATTTCAAAAGCACTCATCTTCAAAACAAATTTGGTTTCAACAAAGCTCATACATATGATATGAATATAACTAAATACCACCTCCTTGGTGAACAATTATTATTGTTATTGGATCATAATTGATAAAATAAGATGAATTTTAACGTGTCTACATAATTTATCTGCCAATTCATACGACTTTAATATTGTAACATCTTGACTGTTTACCCAAGAAGTTTTCTAAGAAAAGAAGAGGTATTAATGTGAAAATCAAAATATATTATAAGGTAAATTCTTCTTAACAAGGCAATATGTTAATAATATATTTTTCCCGTGGTTTACATATTTTCTGTGCCGTATAAATTAAGTACTGTTTAAATAGAAGCGAAATCCTTCTGAAATAATTTTAATACAATATTCTTCATCTTCATTTATTAAACCAATAGAAGATTATTGTATTTTAAATAATTCTGATTTCGCAATTTTAAGGGTTTTTTTTTTATTGCAGACCCCGAACGAAAATTAAAAATTCGAAACACACACACACACGCACACACGCACACACGCACACACACACACACACACACTCACACACACACACCACACACACACACACACACACACACACACACACACACACACACACACACACACACACACACTCACACACACACACACCACACACACACACACACACACACACACACACACACACTCACACACACACACACCACACACACACACACACACACACACACACACACACACACACACACACACACACACACGCGCACGCACAAAAGAAACCACGCAAAGTTTGGACGTGGCCAAAAAAATCTCTTGGCTTTTGTATATCTATAAAAAGAAATAAATTTTATTGAATAAATCGACATTTAGATTGTTTTGGTCGAATGGCGAAACTAAACTAATTCGTTAATAATAGAGAAATTTTCACTGTGAAATGACTAGACGAATATTTATTGTTTGGATTATGGATTTTTGGAACATTATATAACATTTTGGCCAACCTGTTATATTAACGCGTGGGATATAAACATTACGAAATTCTTAAGAAATATAATATTTTTGTTCGTGGAAATTCTCAACGGTGACTCGTTGACAATAGCTATTGAACTTTATATGAATGAATCGAGAGCTTTGACTAAGAATAAAATTGAATAACTGGAACACTCATCTTCAACGACGAAGGAATCATTAGTCTTCGAAGATTGTATTTTGTGATATATAATATATATCTATATATTTTTTTCTCTTTGATATGAACACAAAAATACCGATAGTAGCATGTCGTTAAAACAGTCAAAAAAATAAAGCAATTAGACGTTGAAAATGATGTTGATATTGTCAAGTTATTTTCACAGAAATAAAACAAAAACTCATGTGATATAAACAATTTGACTTCTATGCTTGTACATAAACTTTCATTGATTTGATTCCATTGTCTGTGGCTCCAATTATAGTGATACCTACAGGGTTTGTTAATATTTATTTTCTGCATTATACAATTTCCTTCTTCCTCAACTATTTGTTTCATTTGGTTTATTTATTTTAATTGATGTTTTCTGCAAGTATGAAAAATATATAATAAATTTTTAGTGTTGTTATGTTCACAGAGTTGAAGGTACTTATGAAATAAGTAGGAATTTAGTTATGAAATTAATAGGAACAACATAGTTTTAATCCACGTATGAGTTAATAATAAGCCTGAGCGCTTTCGATGCTTAAACCATCATCCTCAGAGGGGACAATTAAATTAAATATATACCTACCTATGAAATGGCTAGTACCTATTTCACAGTTTGGGGTAGAGTAGAGGAAGTTTCTTAGCGGGTGTTCAATTAGTTAATAACGGTAAAGGGAAGCCGTACTTATAACAATAGGTGCACATTCTTTTAGCAGCGGATCCCAGATGAACTGGAAAGAGGGAAGGAAGAAGAAGAATACTTTATCGAAGATTTATACAAGAAAAACAATCGAATGCGCTCAGGATCATTGAAACTGATATGTGGATTAAAACTGTTATTATTCTCGTAATAATTTAAACAAATATTATTTAGTTTATGGGAAAAAAATTAGATAAAACAATCTTTCTGTTTTGTGAAAATTGTTCCATTTTTTCAAAATCAATTTGGGTTCTTTTCTCATGGTCACAATCCTAGGATTGGTTTGCACAGAGCACTCCATATCTCTGTTGTCCGCTAGCCTCTTCATCTCTTGGTAGCTGCTACAGCGCACATCACCCATCTGCTTGTCCATATAACAGTCTCTAGGGCGACCTCTATATTTTTTGCCATCAGTTATTCTCATTTTTTAAAGATACTAGCTTTTATTAATTTATTTATTTATTTAACTTTTTGTACATAATATAAACAAATATAATGCAGACTGGCGGGCTTATTGCCATTAGGCAATTTCTTACAATCATCCAGATTACAGATTGAGAGAATTATACATGTACCAACATCAACAAAAAATGGAAGCTACAAAATAACAAAGAAAATATACATAACACCAAGATAAATAAAAAAAAATCATAGCAAAAAAAAGGATTGGGAAGGAACAAGAAGAGGGAATTGAGATCAGGTGTTTGGGGATAAATATTATGTAGCGAAGGGAAGGAAGGAAAAGGAGAGGGATCAGGTCTTTTTTTGAAAATGGAAAGCGAGTTTGACGAAGTTATATCAGGACTCAAATTATTCCAGAGTCTTGCTGAACGTACTTCAAAGGTAGAGCTGAAAAATTCAGTGTTGTGAATGGGGAGAGTTAATGTATACGTTCGAAGCGATAGGCCGTGAGTAGATAAATAGGTGAATTTGGTATCAAGGTTTTGCGGTGAATTAGAATTAAAGAGCGTATTATATAGAAGTGACAAAATATGTATATTTCGCCGTTGTCGTATCTTAGGTCAATGGAGAAGATTACGGTAAGAGGAAATGTGATCGAATTTTCCAAGTCCAAATATGAAGCGGATACAAACATGCTTTTCGTATAGTATATCATGTGGTTTGTATCGATTATTATTTTTTCGATTGTAAGTAGGTAGGTACTATCAATGTTAAATTTTCATGGTTATTATACCTACATACTTAGGTGATTATTGGAATAAAGTTTGTTTTGAAAAATGTTCATTTATTGTCCAAACTTACATTGATATTTAAAAAGTGACATGTTTCAGTTTCATTAGTAGACATTGTAAAATGGGTAAAAGGGTGATGTCAAAATGAATAAATCGTAGCCAACATCATACAGTCCTAAAATATTGTAATATATTTTAACAGACCTACATAAATAAATGTACTTGAGTTTAGCTATGCAAATGGGCACCACGAGCTCAAGGTCGTCCTTAGAAAAGATGGGCTGACTATATAGTTGCAGTCGCGGGAAAGAAGTGGCACAGGAAAGCTCAGGATAGAGAAGGGTGGAAAAGGTTGAAGGAGACATATTATACAGCAGTGGAGAGATGGCTGAGAAAAAAAGATGAATAAAAATCATTATAATTCATAATTCCTTCGTGGCATAGTTGGTTAGATAATATCTAAACTCCTGCGCCAAGGGTTTCGAGTACGATTCTCGGTAGAGACATAGTTGGCAATTGTGTTTTCAGTCTGGATCAGTGAGAACATAAATATCGCGAATCTCCAGAATATGGCAACTTCTTATTGGGCGCCATGTCAAATTAAAATTTGACATAGTACCTGTAAGTTGCCCGAGAAGCAATACCTATAAAATAAATAAACATATAAATAACTATTTCGTCCTATCGTAGAAATAAATCAGTACGAGTACATAGTATTACAAAATAAAAAAAAAACAAACTCTCCAGTAAAACTGTAGGTGATATTGAAAATAATCTTCATATTATTTACAAAACTTTTCAAGGTTGCCCAAAATATTAATGGATTTGTGGTTCGACAACCAGAGCAAACCTGTTATTTGTGAAGAAAAAAAACGAAAAACGTAGAGTCGTTTAAAATTTCCGTGTTGTTTTCATAACCATTAGGTATTTATTATCGCTGTCATCAATTTAAATCAGTTTCACGGTGAATTCTCCAATGTTAATTTACCAAGTAATTACCCGTCGTACATACACATACCTCGTAAAGATAATAAATAATATATAAGTCATGGTGTGCTTAGTTTTGAAAACATTTCGACTAGCAAACGATGTCTATAAATTGATCGTATCTTGTATCAATACTTGGTGAGGCATGTCGGTGTTGATAACGACATATTGGAATTGACACACTGGTTCTAAAGTGAAAACAAAATATTTTAATAACCCTGTCACAGGAAATTCAACAGTATTGTGATATATTGAAATAACACACACTAATGAATCGAATATTTAAATTTGCATACATTGCATTTTCCCCCTGTCGGGAGGATATAGTAATTTTACTAGACGAAGTATAGGTATAGGAGAGCCGAGAAATCGAGTCATTTACAGAGCTTACGACCTGTCGTCGGCTGGCCTTCGTGATCACTTTATGCTCTTGCGCAACGTTCACCAATTATGTTTTTTTATGAAGTTTCCTATCAATCCAAATTTTGAAAATTCGATTTATTTATTAGAAAACCGAAAGTTTTTTTATTGTGACAAAAAATATACATACATAAATATTAGAGTATATCAACAAGGAAAGTAACAACAGATTTTCTCTTAAGGATTAATACATTATAAGCACATAAACACAAATTATTTATAAAAAAAAGAGAAGAAAGAAATGTGGCGGGAGAGGGACTAGGGTCCGAATATACAATCCTAGGTAACGAAATACTAACTCCTAACCTCACTGGAGTATTTAGTATTCTTAAGTTAGCCATTGTGTTGCAGACATTACTAACTAAATACTTAATACTACGCCAAACTTAAGGTCGATGGCGTAGCATTTCACATTATTGCGTATGATGAAAAGAGATAGATAGTGTTCTATGGGTTAAAGCCTGTTTTTGACTACGAAATATATATTAAATGGGAGAGGAAAAGGTTGGGAGTTTTGCCACATTTACCGAACACTCACCGTAATTTTAAATGAAACTTTTTACTCTGAGACTGTAATATATGTACCTATATTAATTTTGTCTCAGTGTAAACTACATTATTATAAGGTCTTTGGTGTAAACAGTTCCATTTAAAATTATGGTGAGCGATATCAATTTACGACTTTGGATCTAATATACATTCCATAGTCAAAAACAGGCTTTAGAGTGACATTAAAAATGTTTTTTTTTGTCATAGCAACAAAAAACACATGTAACCAAGCTCTCACAGAGATCTCGATGTCGCTTTTTTTCTGAAATTCCAGCGAATTTTCAGCATCTCGTATAGATCACTGAATAATCTGCTTCGTATTTGATTTGACAAAATTACCAAATACATATTTGAAGTCGCTAAAATAATCATGCATCGAAAACATCTCGAATTTTATTATTAAACTCGTTCCTCGCGATCAACCTTACCTTTTTTTTACCTGCATTCGGACCTAGGGGTTTGAGGAAAGGATGAAGTGGGGAGATGGTTTTGTTCTATATAATATTATATTATTCATCAAAATATTTCCACTCAAAATTAACCCAAAACACCACCGCCATCTATGAAGTGACATAGAAACCATATAAATAAACCATAAACCATAAAACCATATAAACCATAAACCATATAAACCATAGAAACATATTTACATATATGACATAGAAATTTCATAATCTACGCACCTAATTTTTATTTTAAGATCCTGAGCAATTTCAACCTTTTGATTACCTTCAGAGAAGGCAATTTTAAACTTTCACCTTCGAGGATGGTTGTTTGATCATCGAAATAATTCAGGCTATTTTGGCATAATCATTGTGTGGATTAAAAGAATGATTGAGTTTATGTTAATCATTATATTCAACAATATATTGTTTTAAATGAAGTTAATAATACAAAAAATCTATATTAGTTTATATGAAAAGGTGTAGAAATACTGTTGCAGGAATCTATAATGTCTCAACCGGAAATAGAAATTTCTAAGGAATTTCCTAGACTTGAAATTCAGTTAAACTTCCTCTTTGTAAGACAATTTTTCTTTCGTATTCTCAGAAATCAACAACTGACTTAGAATGTTATTGCGTCAACGCTTTGTCGGCCTTTGTCAAGTTGGTTGATATAAAAGCAACTATTTTCGAAAGCAACCTGACAACTTTATTCTTTTTCTTTTCTTTTGTCCCTCATATCTTGTGTCCAGACGAATTAAACTTTGCACCTATCAGTCCTTGACATCCCTTCAAATAACATTATTTTCATTGTTCACATTCAAATAGTCTATTGAAATGATTTGGGAGTGAAAGCTTTTGAAAACAAGTTCATTCAATAACAAAAACAATGTTTTTAATGAAAAATGAAAAAAAAACTTTTACAGTCGTTTGAATTTTAAATTCCTTGTGTAACACACGGCGACTTTTTCAAAAGTTATTTTATATACTAGGAAGGAAAAGTAAGGCATATAGGTACGTACAAGTTGAACGAGATGATTTTGTTAAAGAAAATAAGTGACTAATTTTTTTTTTCAAATTATGGCAAATTATGAATTTAATAATGATACAACGTCGATTTTTTTTTGTTTTCCATAGATCTAGGGTTTTTTATCAATTTCAAAACATTAATATATGTTAAGATTTCAATTATTTGTACTAATGAATTGAAATTTTGTGCAAAAAAACCAATAGGCTTGATGAAAACGCCTTCATAACTCAAAACAAACGTCATACATTAAAAAGAAAATATATATAAAAAAAATTATGAAATATTTTTTGTAATATTTAAATATGTTTCATTTACAATATGAAAATAAAAATTAATAAAAAAATTATAAAATATTTTTATCCAAAAAATATGTTCAATTTTTTTTCTGCTATTGTCGAAAACTTCCTTGCACTCTGCGCAAGTGGTGAGTTTATAGCCGTATGGCAATTTCTTCCAACTAACCAGTGTTACCAGCCCATAAAAGCAATTTTTTGCGTGAGAAATGAATTTAAATAAATTTCTCCTCTGCTGGGAATCAAACCCAGGACGCCCACACAGAAACCTAACGTCTTACCATCTTTACCACGGCGGTCGGCTATGTTAATGTTTAAAATTTTTACTCTCCAATGAAATCGTCGATCACCGTGATACAAGTGGCCAGTTGGTCAGTTGCGGAGTTGGCGTTCAGGGTTTGATTACCGGTAAAACGTATCAATCTCATTTCACTTCTCACTCAAGTCTTGCTTGTCTGGATAAAAAACACTATTTAGTTGAAAGAAATCGCCATCAGGAAATAAACTCACCACATGAGCTACTATGTAAAGTAGCTCAGGTGATCATATTTCTATATGGATTGAGTTTCCTAGCAAGTAACCTTTTCTTCTAACAAAGCCACCTTTCCATTGCTAAATGTAGGATTCTCCCATAGCTTTCCATTTTTTCTTTTTCCTAGCTTTTCTGCACCTTTTTCTCCCAGTATCCATAGATAAAAATTAATGAAGCATAGAAAAAGGTTTAAAATCCTGTAATTTGAATGGACTAGACTGACAATGGACGAGATTTACAAGTACCTACACAAAATAGCTAATACAATAAAGATCTCAAAATATGTATATAATAGTTTGCCACCAAACTCCCCTAGTTTTACATTTTTTTAATAATTGATTGTCATACTTTGTACCATACTTATTGCTTAAAAAAATATATACTTTTTGTTTATACTAGATGTATTAATTTATATATGTTTTACGTCTAAATAAAATTTACTATTATTATAATTGTACTTATCGAAATTGAAATAGTTGGAAATTGTATCTTTTCAAAGGAAAACCATTTTTATTCAGTCGTTTGAGCTGCACCTTCCATCGGTATCGGAGTCAAATGATGTTTTTATTGACAAACTTTTAATATCTCAATAGAGACGAAGTTGGGATATTATAGAAGAACCAGGAAATAAAAAAATAATTTTGTTGACTTTCAACAGATATTCTGATTTTTTAATAAATGAAGAACGATTAATCTATATCTCTTGTCCGGAACAATTTTTAACTCACGACTGTTAGATAAATAGTAAATATGAATAAAAAAATGGCTTAAATTTCGAAATCTCAATGAGAAATTTGTATAAGCAGTTGATGAAGCAGACAAGATTTTGTTTAATCCTTGAAAATAGCGTGACCTATTTTCGCACTCCCATGTGCTTTTCAGCAAATAATTTCAAATAACGTTGTATATTCAGTAGATAATTTCACATATAAACGTGTGAACTGCAACGCAAATACACCGTGCACTTTCAACGATTGAAGCGTCGCGTCAAAGATGATTAATTAGTAAATTTCTATCACTGAAATCACCGCTCAGCAATTCAACATACCAGAGGCATTACGAGGCAAGCAATACTGAACTCGTTTTTGTAGTCTAACCACCTTTTCTTCTTTTCCACGGTATTTTTAAATTATTAAGGTTCGGCAGCATAGATCTTTCTTCTCCATTCCTCTCTATTTCCACAATCTTTCGTAGACAGCTCGAGATATTGCATGTAATTACTTTTTATTTCCTTAATAGAATTCTTTGGACACCCCCTCTTTCTATAAAATCCAAGAGTCCAGTCCATTGCCAGCTCTAGTGCCGAATGCTCATTCCTGCTATGCACATATCCATATCACATGTCCAGCTTTCACGACTATCGTAACAATATGCGCTTCTTATGTATTCATTTTTGTTGTTAAAATATATAATCTACATTATCCATGATCTTAGACACCCCCTTCACAACCACCAGATGGCTTCACCGAGACAGCGGTCGAGAAAGGACTTTCTTATATCTACGACCGAATCAGGAATCTCTACTTTGGCAATTCCAGAAAATGTCCCTATATTTTTGAAGTTTCGAGCCACACTGAAGCTGACTAATGATCGTCTGAAGACCTCAGCAGGAAAACCTACATGGTCAGTAGAAACTTCGAAATACCTGCTTTCCAGGATGTCTTCCAGCCCTCAAGACAACGCCTGCGGTCCAGAAAAGCCATCTGGTCAGAAGACCTGACATACTTTTATCTACCTAGTGCTTGGATAAAGAGGTGGACTGACACATCGTCCCTCTCCTGACTAACAGTCGTATCTGCAAAATGCAAATTGTTCAGGAGAGCGTTTTTAGTGTTTTGCGCGTGCATATTTTCATCTCTCCCGGCACACGGTGTAAATATATTTTAATATTTTATTTGTTTTCTTCTATATATGAATCATTCTTATATATGTATATTAGAATCGTATTTGCACATAGGTCTATTAGTGATATTTTATTTTCAGTTATTCGTAGAAAACAAATCACTAAGCTATTCCAAGTTAACGGGAGGTGATACAGTCGAGACCTTTAGTGAGAACATGCATACAACATATAAATACACATTGGTGGTCCTAACTCGATTTTGCAAAAAATGTCAAATACGACAGTTAGTCAGCAGAGGGACGACATATCCTATGAAAAAGGAGAACATCATTCAAAATCCCACCATGTGGGTCCCGGGCTTCAACCATTCCTGCAAAGTCTGGGTCCAGCAAAACAGAATCTGCACAGGACAGGGGTGCTGAAATCACCTCGGGTGGAAATGGAGCAAGAGGGACTCTCTGGAGTGACTGTGGAGCAAATAACCAGGCTCTCTTATATCTGGTGGAGGAGTGTCTGACGAGGAGATATCCGGGGGAGTAGATGGATATCTATGTATGACGAAAACCCCGTGGATGTGCAATGGATGACTGGATGGAAACCGGAGCGTTTAAAGAGCAAATGACGCAGCCGATGGCGAAGAAAAACAAATGCCAATGCCACTCAAAAAGGAAAGGAAGTATCAGCTAAATTTTTATGGATCTGCAGTACCTTCTGGGGATCATTATTATCAATGGTCAAAGCCCTCTCTACTGAGAATATAAAGTTATGACCGATTAGATAATTTCTTCCTTCTTTACTTCAAAGCTGAGGATGGTGGCTACACTCGATCATTTGCCGAATACTTCGAACGGTAATGGGCAGATCGATTTGATACGCAGCAGCAAAAGCAATAAATTTTGAGTAGACTACTGGAGCGCCCCTTGGGACTAAGCGCCTAGAGCGGCTGCTTCGTTCACTCTATGATTCGTACGGCCCTGGATAGGACGAGTATCTACATACCTCGGCATATACTAAAGTAAGTAAATGCTTATTTGACGACGATAATAGTATGGGTACTCGGGGATGTTCCCGGTAATCCATTAACAAATAATTTGTCTAGAAATGGTAAATCTAAAGGGACATTCACATTCGTATTATGAGATCTAACCGTGTCATACTACATCTGTTAGCTAAAATGAAACGCCCGCCATTTTGACACTTTGATCCCGGCACCAGAGTCATGACGAGGTATCAAAGTGCCCAATAAACGCTTATAATTAGTTTTAGTTTTTAAATTTATTTCAAAACCAACAATCAACGTTCTCTTAAATTTCAACATACGAAAATTACGTGAAAGGTTTATTTTAGATTTGAATATTTTTAAAATTGTTACAAACCACCGTGACGTGGAAAATCGTTTGACCATATCTTTATGTTCAATCTTCTTCTTCTTTGCCTTAGTCCCGTGTTAGTCGGGGTCGGCCCTCCTAGTACGCAATCTCCAGGACACTCTGTCCTGGGTCGTCAAGGTATCGATCTGGTCCCCCTGAAGTTCTTTTTGAATGCTAGACCACCAAGTTGCCGGCGGACGACCTCTTCCCCGCTGAATAGTTGGTATGTCTAGTGTCTTTCTCACGATGTGATTCTCATCACGACGCATAACATGGCCATACCAACGCAGCCTTGTTTCTTTTAGTTTGTCCACTATAGGTGCCACTTTGAAACTTCCTCGAATATAGGAGTTCCTGATTTTATCAACTCTTGTAACACCGCCTGCCCACCTAAGCATTTTCATTTCGGCGGTGTGGAGTTTTTGTTCGTGGCATTTCTTGGCGGTCCAGCACTCAGCTCCATACAACATCGCCGGTCTGACAGCTGTCTTATATACCCTTCCCTTTGTTCTCACTGGCATTTTCTTATCGCAGAGTACCCCAGTGAGAGTTCTCCACTTCAACCATGCCACGTTTATCCTGTGTGATACATCGTTATCTACGTTGGCATCACTTGTGAGTATCGATCCAAGGTACTTGAATTGGATTACTCTTGGTACTGGGTTATCCTCAATACATATGTACTGTTCAGTGCATCTTCTTTCAAACTCGCATACCATGTATTCTGTCTTATCACGACTTATCCGCAGACCATTATCTTCTAGAGCTCTTCTCCAAGTATCAAGTTTCTCCTGTAATAGGATGGCCGAGTGTGAGATAAGGAGCACATCATCTGCATATAAGATACACCACGGCAGCGATTGCGGTGCATTTCTTATAAGATAGTCCATGACCAGGTTAAAAAGAAAGGGACTGAGAGCAGACCCTTGGTGAACTCCCACTTTGACTTCAAAGTTATCTTTATGTTCAATATTCAACATTTATTTAAAGTTATTTTACATGCAATTATCGTCACTCGGTACATCATGTGCAACCAGTGCATGGTTAGTGGGAAAACTTCATTTTCATAGTGTGTGAGGAAAAATTATTTAAATACAATACCTACATAAATTAATTATCCGAGATTAATTTGCAGCAACAGTGACCAATATGTAATATTTATTTATTTAAGGGAAAAATATAGTCTAATAAAATAACCTATACCTAGAGATTACCCTACCCATTTAATTTTTGAAGAATTTAAAGTACCAATATTTTACGATATTTTTAAGAAAATTTCAAGTTTAAAAGATTTAGGACTATATAGTCGTACAGTCTTTGAATTGCACAATAAACAATATTATGCTGTGTTTATGCCGAAGAACACCAACCTCTGGTGAACGGCAAAAAAAAAAAAAAACCTGAATGTCACTTGTTCGTAACAGAAAACCGAACCATGAACAAATATAAATATATACATCCAAAATTAAACACATCATTTTGACAGCACCACTACATGGCAGAACATTCTGGGGAACATTTTTTCAACAAACTTCCAACGGATATAAAACAGTCAAATTATGAAATGCTAGGTAACAAAATAAAGAAGCACTTAATTTATTGTTTTGATGCTTTTTTTTTGTTTTGATGCTTTTCATTGTTGTTTTAATGCTTATTGTATTGATGCTTTTTGTATTGATGTTTTATTTTAGTGTACCTATGTATAGTTATAATATTGTTGATTTTATATATTTTGTATGTCTTTATGTTTTCATGTACCTAATTGAATCGTTCTATATGTACTCACTTTCTCAGCACAAGCATTTTTTGCTTTTGGGAAAAAAACAGTGTACGAATTCAAATAATTGTATTATATATTGTTTTATTGTATAAATAGATTAAAATAAAATAAACAGAAAAAAATACAATATGAAATGTTAAAAGACAGACCAAATGTGCCTACAATCAAAACAACAAAAATAAATTTTAAAATACTTAAAATTATTAAATATTCATATATATGTGGAAGTCAAATCACAAACTGATAAGGAAGCGGTCGTTGCTGGCTGTCTGAGAGACACACTATTTGTAATTAAAAATACATGCTAACAGAGAGTAAAAATCGAATACATATATAAGACATGTGTACTAGCCATCATGACCTATGCGATTGAAGCCATAGCAAACGAACATCGCTAGAACAAAGAGTCTGCTCCGGACGACAGAGATGAGAATCCTACGCTACGTTGCGGGATTCACCCTTATGGATCGAATGCGGAACACAGACGTAAGAAAGATCTGTGACGTTAGGGATATCGTCAGATGGTGCAGGAGTCAAAGACGAGAAAGAGAGGCAACAGGTTACCCAAAATTATCTCCCAACAAATTAATTTTGGTAATAGACCACGAGGTAGACCCCCTAAGGGATGGAGGGATAGCCGGAGCTCGGTATTACATGAGGACTTGTGGGAGAGGCACACCTCCTGAAAAAAAACTGGTTTCCAAAACCAACTATAAGAAGAAGAAGATAATTTTGCAATATTTTTTTTTCATATTTCAACCCACTTTTTACCACAGCTGTTATTAAATTGATCACTTCATTTCTTATTATTTTTTATTTATTTATTATTTTTTTAAATGACATCGAAATCACGTCAAATCATGTATTATTGTCATTTTGAAAGAAAATTAAATTAACGAGTCACGCATCAATAAAGTTTATTTTTTTTTTTAGATGCTTTGACAATATTTCATGATATACTTGTTTTTATATGATCTAAGTTATTTATAATAATCATTTTCATTTTAATTACTTTAAAATAAAATAATGCTTTCCTTTTCAGTTACATTGTTTATTCGTTTCTAAGAACGACTCTGTATGAGGTCAGAACACAAAAGGACCGCAATCTGCTGAAGTTTACTGTTCAAATAAACAGTTTCAAAAATGCTACATAATATTAAAACAGTAATTTAATTATTGCTTTTATGTTAAACAAAATAGTATGGATTTGGAAACGTATAAAATAGTACCTACCTAAAAAAAAAATTATTTGTAAGATAAATAGAATCTCAAAAGCCCTATCAAATAATGACGAAATATTTATGTACTAATGGGATAATAATTTTATTTCGTGAATTATTTGCACATGGGATAATATTTTCGGTTCGTCCTATAACATCGTGCTTATAGAGCATGCAGAAATTATGATTCTTTCTTCTATGACATTGATCTCTTCAACTCATCACATAGAAGATTTAAATTATCCATTTTGGCCACGTTCCCTCATCGCTCTGAGTGATCTTACGCACGCTTCCCATATCGTCCCATTTCCTAGAGCAAATAATAATATTATGTTACTGATTGTTTTTTTTTTCTTAATTCATGTTTTGTTAACCAGTAATACTCATCAAACATTTTTGGTTTATTTGTTGTATTAATGTCTGCTTGTCTTATGTACTAAATTGGCTGTATGTTTGTCTTCAATAAATAAAATTAAAAAAAATAAAATAAAAAATTATTATTTGTTTGAATAATAAAACAGAGATCAAAGAAATAAAAAATATATATTCGTGGTTGGCACAATATGTATGTAGGTAAGTACGTACATACATACATATATCCATAAATTATTTGGAGACAGCAAGAAGTCCAGTTCACATTGAAGCTCCGTAAAGTGTTGAACTTCGGCCATATTCTGAGAGGTGAATAGTATGCCATCCTTCAGCACGTCATGAAGGGGAAGATTGAGGGTCATAGAGGGGTCGGAAGATGGCAGCTTTCCTGGCTGCGAAACATCCGCGAATGGACCGGTATAAGAACTGTGGAGGAGCTGTTTCGCACTGCGCATGACAGGGTGGCTTTCTCTATGGTGGTCGTCAACGTCGGGGAGACCTGATATGACACAAGAAGAAGAAGAAAACAGCACAAGCAATAATTTGGAAAAAAAAATTAAAAACTTCTGAGAGGTAGATTTTTTAAAATAATAATCCAGTAAATTGGATGGGTGGATGGCAGAGCGGTTAGCGCGCTGGGTTAGTAATCCAGTGGTCGCGAGTTCGAATCCTGCCTCGACCGATCTCGTTCACCTATAGGACAAGCATTTATGCTTAGTTTAGGGAACGTAGGAAGATGTATATGTACTTGTTTAACAAGGACATATTCATTTAAAAAAAAAAAAAAATTCATCTATATTAGTCTTTTACAAATATACAAAATACATTAATAAAATCCTCTTTACAAGTTTACTCCGAGGATGAATGAGAATGAAATATAAATATGCTTGTTTCACAAAGGGTATCAGTATTTATTTTAGATAATTATATTGTAAGGTAATGGACACCTGTTAGGGATAACCAATAGTAAGTAGGTAAGAACAATAATGTATTATTTCAATGTTTTATTTTTCATTTTATCAATGACCCCCTAGTGAAATTTTTAATAAAATTAATGTCTCAGTTAAAATACAATATAAAATAAGCATAAATGCTCGTGCTATAGGTGAACGAAATCGGTCGAGGCAGAATAAACTCGCGACCACTTGATTACTAACCCAATGCGCTAACCGCTCTGCCATCGACCCACCTAAAATATATTAATATACAATTGTATTATGACAGTAAGTAGTGAAATGTTGTACATATGTTCATTTTTTTATTCGGTCGTAAAATAAGAAAAAAAAGTGATATAGGTAACTGTTTCTCACAACCCATGGATAAGTTGTATCCACACATAAGCCCTTTATTCTGAATTGACGGTTTTATTGGTTTCCATCTTCCGTGGCTATGATACATTTTATTTCCTTCAAGATTGGGTTTTATGGGGCCTAGATCTTCCGGGGTGATTGATGCCAGAAACACAAAGACTTGAACGTTGCCTTCAGGAGATGTCTTATCGTGGATAGATACCACTATCTTCTTATCAATTGAAACCCTTTCATTCGCCAAAACGCCCTTTCTGTCAGACAATCACTACACACTTAAATATATTTCCATTCCTTTAGGCCAACGCACTCGATCTGAATGTGTTCATGAATAACGTTTCATTTTTGATTTGCCCAAATAAAACAAATGATCCATTAAGATTAAAAAAATGAATATTCATGTAAACATTAAATTTTGTATCTATGATAGCTCACTAAAGCAAAAAAAAATTAAAATCATGCAACATAACCTCAAATGATGCACAAATATTACTGAAAATATTTTTGTTGAAATCAAACTTAAATATAAGATCTCGTTATTATTCTTATTTTTTTCGTCGAATACATTATGAAGAGGGTTTTATGGTCAGGATGTTTGCAGGTTTCTAAAAAAATGCTCGATCCGCGTTGGATGCAAATTTTCAATGAAAACTTAAATATTTCTATGATGAAGGTTGCATGAGTTGTTACGATTTTACTTTGATTCTTTAATAAATTTATTAAAACATTGCACACTATTGCATCATTATTTGGGATATTATATTCTTGCCGGATCCAGCGCATTTTACTGGATCCAGCAAGCCAAAAAATGAGCTGGATCCAGCTGGATTGATGGATGCGGGATCCAGCGAATGTAATTCCTACTGGTTTTACTTTCGCCCATGTATTGGTAGGCACTGAGACAACTTTTCTTATTTCTATAATATATACAACATATCATTTAGTTTTGCTTTTTCACCATGATGTTGAAAAGAGAACACAAGTTTATTTTCAAATATTAACGGCTTCCTTTACATTCGTGAATTGTCTCGTGCTCATGCTTTTGCCGATTGTTCAGGAATTATATATTTTGTTCTTTAAATCTAACATAATGATGACCATGTCGTCTCTTTGTTGATTAACCCAGGCTTTTCATATATATTTCATACATATTTTTCATCGCTTAACCACGTGTAGAGACATACAGTGCAATCTCCAATGTCCAATTAAACCCTTTTGCTTTGTCTAAAAGCGGTCATTTTAATTTCATTAACCTCCGCCATTTGCGAGTTGATGACAATATGGCAGAATGTCGAGCTGCATCAAAGGGTCAGCTTAATTCTTGTGAGAGTGCACAATTCATTTTTAGTTGCGATAAAACTGCTTTGACTATCCTATAGGTGAAAAAAAAAACATTCAA
Organism: Molanna angustata; assembly: GCA_963576475.1. Taxonomy (NCBI): domain Eukaryota; kingdom Metazoa; phylum Arthropoda; class Insecta; order Trichoptera; family Molannidae; genus Molanna; species Molanna angustata. The sequence continues at coordinate 7,918,184 of OY754971.1, read as the reverse complement.
AACTTAATTTTAAACACAAACGTTTCACTCACTTCTTGTGTATTTTAATATAGTTAGAAATCAACTTATTGCTAAGATATTTTATTATGATTATGTGAAATTTAATATGTATGTGTAAATTATTTCTCTTCTCCATCCTGTAGCCTGTTGTATATCATATGACTGTTTTAGTTAATGTTTTGAATTTGAATAAAATTTATACTCAGATTTTTATGACTTTGGTTAGCCTTTTCTCGTGAGTAGTAACAATGTAACAGTATTTTCATCAAAAATATAGGAATATAAACACAGTATTTATTTTTCTTTCTATACAAATATTTCCAAAGTTTCATGGAACTGTGTTCTTGTAGGAAAGTATTTTTCCAAGACATTATTTTGAATGTAGGTATTTCTTTTTGAGTGTGTTTTTATTTATGAAAAAAAAATCGGGGACGAATGATTTGATGCGACCGGTTTCGGAGCATTTGTTTCTTTTTATTTAGGACGGATGAAAATTGACTAGCTATCTATATTATTTAGGACAGATGACAACTGACCATCTATTTTATTTAGGGCAGATGACAACTGACCATCTATATTATTTAGGACAGACGACAAATGACTATCTATATTATTTAGGAAGGATGACAATGACTATCTATATTATTTAGTACTGATGACAACTGACCATCTATATTATTTAAGACAGATGACAACTGTCCATCTTTATTATTTAGGGCAGATGACAACTGACCATCTATATTATTTAGGACAGACGACAAATGACTATCTATATTATTTAGGACGGATGACAATGACTATCTTTATTATTTAGTACTGATGACAACTGACCATCTATATTATTTAAGACAGATGACAACTGTCCATCTATATTATTTAGGACAGATGACAACTGACCATCTATATTATTTAGGACAGACGACAAATGACTATCTATATTATTTAGGACGGATGACAATGACTATCTATATAATTTAGTACTGATGACAACTGACCATCTATATTATTTAAGACAGATGACAACTGTCCATCTATATTATTTAGGACAGATGACAACTGACCATCTATATTATTTAGGACCGAAGACAAATGACTATCTATATTATTTAGGACGGATGACAATGACTATCTATATTATTTAGTACTGATGACAACTGACCATCTATATTATTTAGGATAGATGACAACTGTCCATCTATATTATTTAGGACAGATGACAACTGACCATCTATTTTATTTAGGATAGATGACAACTGACTATCTATTTTATTTAGGACTGATGACAATGACTATCTACATATGTTATTAGCATTCTTCTCCAGCACCACATTTCGAACGAGTCTATTCTGACTTTATTTCTAGCCCGTAGAGTCCACAATTCCATTCTATAGAAGAAAATGGAGACCACGAGTGCGTGCACGATCTTCACCTTCAGGTTTCTAGATATGTTCCGGTCTTTCCAAATTTTATTTTCACTGGTCATAGCACTTTTTGCCAAATACCTAGTTAATTTAAAAAAATGTTTGGGAATCGTGGTTGAATGTAACATTTTTATGACAGTCAATGCAAGCAGGCACTAAAACCAACCAGTTCACAATATTAACTTAATAAAGTTATCAAGATAATACTTGTAGGTAGATACTTTATGTCCTTCATATCTAAAATATTAAAAATATAACGACATCACAACTTTGTAACCAATGGCTTCTGTACTTTACGGCCGTACCTACATGTTATATAAAATCAGCATGCATGATTAAACACTCTTGATTACAATGAAATTTTATGACTGGCATCCTATTATCAGTGCGAGTTGATTACAAAAATGTTTTGACCTGTCTGGGAGGCACCTCACACTCAGGTCTTCTGGATCATACTTCTGGATATCAACTCCCTAAATGAGTTGGACAGTCAGCAAAGTGACTTTCTGTGACCGATGCTTTGGTGTGAACGGTCCAATGAAGTGGAACGCACTGCCTCCAGATCTCCGTGGTGCTCAAAGCTAGAGTATTTTCACTAAAGGACTGGAAAAAGATTTGTTTCGTAGAGCAGCATTTAACTTAACTATAAGCACCCTTGGAAGGATCTTGAGTCATTAAAAGGCGTTATATTTAATTCGCTATTAATATTACTATCAGCTTTATACTCCAAGACAACAAAAAATAATAAAATATAAGGATTTTGTTGCTTGCACTAGTTATTATAAATATTAGGTTTACATGCGTGTTTGTTTTACATTGGTGTGAAGGTAGTTTTTTTACAATAAATGTACTAATGTAAAATATTCATATATTTTACATTAGAACATTTACATGTAAATTATCTTATAGAAATATATAAAAATAGAAATAATATAAAAATAATTTTCTGTGCTCACTTACGACTTTGAAACATCCGCATTGACTAAGAGAATGATGGAAAAGCTAAGGGTGGTACAAAGAGCGATGGAAAGAAGAATGTTGAATATCTCGCGAAGGGATCACAAAACTAATGAATGGATTTGGATGAGCACAAGATAAGCGGATGTGGCCAAAAAAATAACGGAGTTAAAGTGGAGTTGAGCGGGCCATATATCTCGGATGTCGGACGACCGATGGAGAAAAATTGTGATGGACTGGAGGCCAAGAACAGGAAGCAGAAACGTGGGAAGGCCCCAGACCAGATGGTCCGATGACATCAAAAAAGTGGCAGGTCCAGAATGGCGGAGAGTGGCACAGGATAGATACCAGTGGAAGTCCAAGCGGGAGGCATTTGTCCAATACTGGACTCAAGAAGAGGCTGAGTAAGTTAGTAAGATATTACATAGCATAAAGTACTCAGCACACACAAAGATACATTGTGATAAAACTCTCAGAATACAATCTCATCATTATACAAGATGATATATGCAATACAAAATAACCTTAAAAATACCGAATTCATAGCTCTCCCACTATATCCCCTTGCGGTAGTGAGAAGTTATAATAATAGTTGTAAAACAATTCGATGTATAAATATCATCACGCTGTGACATATATGTAAATATGGCTTTGGGTTAGCATCACCTACCCCCATTTATCTACAAGTTGTAAAACTTCTGAGTCTGCCTCGGGTCAAATATTATCATCCCACTTCTACATATAAAAGAGACATGTGTTTGACCCATATGCAATATAAACTATTCATGTATACCCTCAGGTACCTACCTATATTTTATCTGGAAAAGTTAAATATTGTTCACTCCTGTCTGCTCCACTATTATCGCCATTTTAAATACTTGATCAATATTATGTAGGTATCATCACATAACATAAAAAAATAATGTACATATACATCCTCATACTTTCCTAAATTCCAAGGGTCCCGGGTTCGATTCCCGATGAAGACACAGTTTTTAATTGTGTTTTTAGTCTGGATCTGTGAGAGACGATAAATATCGTAAGTCTCCAGAATGTGGCAACTTGTTATTGGGTGCGTGTTAAATAATGATTTGACATAGCACCTAATAGTTGCCCAAGAAGCTACATAAAATAAAATAAAATAAAAAAATAAATTAAGCATGAATGCTTGTGCTATAGGTGAACGAAATCGGTCGTGGCAGGATGACCACTGGATTACTAACTCCGCGCGTTGACCGCTCCCTCACCACCCATCTTTATCATTTTAAAATAAATTTCGTTTTTTTAATTTAGGAAATGAACATAATTATAATAAAATTTCTACGGGAAATCTTAAACTAATTTAAAAAAAATGAATATGTCCTTGTTAAACAAGTACATACATATACATATTCCTACATTCCATAAATTAAGCAGAAATGCTTGTGCTATAGGTGAACGAAATCGGTCGAGGCAGGATTCGAACTAGCGACCACTGGATTACTAACCCAATTCACTAACCGCTCTGCCATCGACCCATCTAAAACTTTGCAGTCAATACACTTAAAATTTCTAAAAATTGTAATAGTCAGGATACGGTAGGTACAACAAAAATGAAACAAGCTGCTTCGATTTTGTAAGCATATAGCACAAGCATTTATGCTTAATTTATATTGTATTTTAGCAGACATTAATTCGATAAAAATATCCCTTGGGGATCAATGATAAAATGAAAAATAAAACATAATAATACCTACAGTATGAGTTAGATGGATCATAATATTTAATACCCCAATCGACACATTTATTAATAAACACTTCCTTGCACAGGTGGTTAGTTTGTTTTCAAATGACAATTTCTTACAACTATCGAGTTTTTCCTGCCGGGAAAAGCATAAATTACATGAGAAATAATGCTGCTGAGACTCAAGAGGACAGCACAGAAATTAAATGACTTATAACTATAACTAATAAATAAATAATGTATACTTCCTTGCACCCTGCGCAAGTGGCGAGTTTATTTCCGTATGGCAATTTTCTTCCAACTAACCAGTGTTTCCAACCCAGAGAAGCAATATTTGCGTGAGAAATAAATTTAAATAAATTTCTCCTTAGCTGGGAATCGAACCCACGACGCCCGCACAGAAACCAAATGGCTTTATCAACTGTGCCACGGCGGTCGGCATCTGTTGTACTATATTGGCTTCTGTGCGAGCGTCCTGGGTTCGATTCCCAGCAGAGGAGAAATTTCTTTATTTTATTTTATTTTATTTTATTTTATTTTACCAAGGATAGCACACAGTACATGCATACAATTATTGAAATTAAATAAATAAAAATACAAAAATAACATGTACCTCTTACGTACTTTACCTAATATCAAAATAATACAACAAAAAAAGTGTGAATTAGTGGGGTGCGCGCATGAGAGAAGAGTAATACATGTGTGAGTGAAAGAGATATCTAGAAAGAGTGTGAGTGTGTGGGTGTGTATGTGTGTATGTTTATATTCATTACTCACGCAAATATTGCTTCTCTGGGCTGGAAACACTGGTTGGATGGAATAAATTTCCATACGCCACTTGCGCAGGGTGCAAGGAAGTGTTTATAATAATGATCATTTTGTTAGAGCGATCGGAACGTACCGATATAATAAACAAAAAATATCAATATTTTAATGTCAAAATCAACTGTAATAATGTTGGTAGTTACCTTATACAAATAACTCCAGGGTTTCGTATCAAAGATAAAATTTATGGTACGAATAGTGGAAAGATTTGTTACGCTTTATATTCGATCCCTTCTATGAAATCGATATCAACCTATCTAAACACGTACAAAGATACATAGATACGATAGAGCATGGATCATCCACTAAAAGGTACATATTGCAGGTAATTTCTACTACATAACATGTGTCTCTAGTATTTACAGTTGAGTATAGGATATCTGCCTTCATATATGTAGGATACGTATATTAGTATTATTATGTCGGTAAATGGTGTTAACCTGGTACCTAATTCCTAGTGTTTGTTTAATTTCTCACTGCTCGATTTCCGTTCCACCTTATGCGCCATTATATCCACTTGTATAGACGCCAAGACCTGTGAGTTAAATTTAATACACCACTATCATTATTTTACGCGGGAGGAGATATGTGTATGTAGAAAAGGAGGGCAACTAAAGAGAGAGAGAGAGAGCGAGAGAGGGAAAGACACACCTGTTTATACAGGTAATTGTGTTTGCCGTACAATAAGATCGGTCGCTTATATACTCTATATTGGGATAATTTATTTGCCCTATAGTTACCCTCGGAACCCAATGAAATCGTACAATCATCACAGTAGTTCTAAATACCTTAATTCCATTTATTCATATCAAAAAATACATTTTAGTATGTAATAAATCCAATTACACATAACATGTGACCATTAAAATAATTCGATGTTTAATGCTAGATACATATATCAAATAATTCGGGATCAACTGATAGAATCTGTATGTGGAGGAGACAACATGGAAATAAGTGGAAGCAGATGGAAAAGTCCTACATAATATCCAGCAGTAGAAGGAAGAATAGGTACCTACTGAAAACAATATTGTTGGTAAAAAAACTTGAAAATTTTTGTGTTATCAGAGATAAAATATATTTCAAAATAAATGAACTAATATACCAAAGTATTTTTCCACAAAATTCGATTATAATGACCGAACGTCTTCGCCGTTGTAACTCGGCATTATCAAGGTCTAAAATGAAACTAACCAATTCAAACAAAAATCATCATAAATTATAACATTAACAGCGTTGCCACCTGTGTGGGTGGAGATACAGTAAGTTTAAAACGTTACAGTGATTTTACAACGTTACAGTTATTTTACAACTTAACAGTGATTTTACAACGTTACAGTGATTCTTCATGGAATTATGACATGATAAATTTTAAAGAATAAATTTTTATAATTTAAATCATGTAAAAAGTAAAAAAATACAAATACCTATAAAAAGGATCCTAGAATACAATGTCTCAAGACTGAGCAGATAGAAGACAGAGTATTTGCAAATACCGTTTAAAAATTAAAATGCTGCCACTCCCATGTTACAGTTGGACAGAGAGGCAGTACCTTATAGTGATTCCTCCAATTTGGTGGATTTGCAGCAGATGTAAACCTTATAATTAGTGTAGGATGTATGAGATTAAGAACAATGTCGGAAGTCCTATGCGATCCAAAAGTTGAATCCTACTCTAGGCAACCTGAAAATGCTGAAATGAGTACGCTTAGATGAGCAGCTGGAGTATCCTTACGGAACAAAATAGAAAGTTCACGCATTTCTGGAAGCCTAGGCGTTACTGATATATATAGTAAGATAGATGAAAGGCAGTTGAGATGGCACGGACTCGTTGAATGCAGACCACCAGATCACATGGTAAACAAAGCAATCTCCATGGATCTTACTCGGCTTACATCCAGAGAATGACCAAATAATTCCTGGATTGTGCAAAAACGCAACCTAGGTGACATAGTACAGGACAGATTGACATATAACTTAAGGACGAGGACATCTGACCCCAACAGGCGACACAGACAAAGAGTTGGGATATAGCAAAAGAGAAGAAGAAACCAAATAATTAAAAAAAAATTGACACTTAGGTGTATGCAGATGCATTATATTATTTTACTGAATCAAAAAAAAAAAGAATAGATGTCGAATCGAAAATACAATAGGAAAAATAAGATCCTGCTCGTATTTCAGTAATGAGGTTCACCACTCATTCTGAATTTAGGCTTTTTAATTGAGACGAGACTGACGTGTGGAGGTACATGCATGTATTCTGGTTTCTTTTATAAAAAAATGCACTATGTCTCTACTCCAGATTTTGGGTTATGCCGTGATAGTACAAATGAAAAAAATCAAAAAAATTAAATTTTAAAGATAAGATTTATGTTGCATAATATAAAGTTGTTTTGTAAACATTTATTTGAAAATAAAATAATTGTAGTTAGTGCATTGAATGATGCATTATGCAGTGCATATTATTCTTCCAGACCATTATATATATTTGGTTAATTAGTATAATTTAGATGCAGTGTGGTGCAGTGAAGCTATGAAGACTAGGAAGATATAAGTGATGTAATGTTAAAGAGTATTTCATAGTGTTGGTATCTCGGATGAAGAATGAGTTTGGACCACAGGTGTCACTAGAATGCAACATGCGATGGAAATTAACACAGTGGTTGTCAACAGAAACTCACAAAAATGTCACTGTAAATTTATGTATTCTTTTGTTAGCTTGTTTCAAAATATCATTTCCAAGACGACACCAGCAATTCACAATAAGTCTACACATATTTGTATATTTTTTGGTTCAGACGTTCCTTCCGATGTGTCAAAACCACTTCAGGATATTCGCTTCTTTGCATGTTTGAAACAATGTATAAATGTGAAGGAAGCCATAATTGTTTCATTGTTTCATGGATTGAATTGTATAGCAATCGGGTTTCTCTGCCAACTCTAATAGGGACGTAGTCTAATTGTACCTATCTATGTATTGAAATTAATTTCATATTTGAGTATTTTATCCAACTGCCATCTGTGTAAGATGATCGAAAATAATTTTAAATTTGGTTTGGTTTACTGGGATCACTTTTGGATTTCTTAAAAGCTTTGCGTTTGCTTTAAGAAATGCAAATTTTTGCGTTAGATGGCACTTCTTATTGAGTTTCAATCCTTGGGAATGGTTGGTAACATTGCGACGCGCCTCTTCCTCCGCCTGGTCTTCAGCGATTAACATTTTGATACATATTTTATATACCTACCTATAATATGTTATGTTGTATCTTTTCGGCAATATCTTCGACATTTGCGATGTTTTTCAGAATGATGACACTGTTTAGCGACGGTAGCTTAAACCCTAAAATAAGGCAGCGTCTGGTGAAGTGCTACAAATGGTCCATATTTTTATATGGAGTTGAAACCTGGATCATTAAATATAATAACAATTATAAAAATAACAATATGCTTAGCAGTCTGGAGACCTTGGAAGTATTGCTGCATCGCCGCATGCTAAAAATTTCCTGGGTCGATAAAATATCAAATGTGGAGGCACTCGGGAGAGCAAATTTTGAGCGCGAGCTAGTTGACAAAATAAAGCGACTACTTACAGTCTTGGTTCCAGCGCTGAGAGCCAGTCCACCGCCTCTGGTTTCGCCTCATGTATATCTTGGAGGCTTCCGTTAAATTTCTTTATCTGGCACTCTTGGACCACGTGTTTCACAGACTGCTCAGCTCCACACTCACAGTCAGGATTATCTCTTTTTCCCCACCTCCAGAGTAAGTAATTACAGCAGCCTTGTTCTGTCCTCACTCTGTTTTGCTGTACCCAAACCCTCCGTGGCAGGTCGAAACCAGGTACTCGAGTTGCAGGGTCTACTATTAAATGTTTGTTTGTAGTATTTTCTGTAGCCCATCTTTCTCTCCAGATATTAACCGACTAAATATATCATATTTGTGTCACGTTCTACGAAGCAAAAAGTACAGGATACTCCAACTGATCTATGTATCTATCATATTTTATTTTTTCAATTAATTATTTAAATATTTGAGTTTATTCTTCCATTTATTAAGTAACTGAAACTATTATCAAAAGTAAATAAAATGTATTAAAGCTTATTCCCTCAGGCAATAATAATTCCCAAATAATGGTGAGCGTTTTTGGTTGGATTTAAATAAACCTTACTTAATTTCATTTTACAAATATTTTTCTCAAATAAAATTATATAATACCAATAAACTGATCATATAATACCAATTAACAATTAACTGATATAGATCAATCACTGGTAAAACTCTCCGAGATCGTGTTCGTAATGTTCAAATAAGGAAAACATGTGGAATTGAGGACATCGTTCGGTGGAGTAGATCCAGAAGAAGGCATTGGAGGGACCACGTAGCCAGGATGGACAGTGATAGACTTGCATATATAGCGGCGAATGAAATTCTTTCTGGCCGCCGCCTACCCGGAAGACCACCCAAGAGATGGAAGGATAGCTGGACTTCGTCATCCCAGGAGGCATAGTTTCTTAAGAACAGACCAACTAGGTCTGCTTAACGAAGAAGAAGAAGAAGACAATTAACTGATTATGAAGGGCTGCAATAAAGGGACGCCTCAGAATAGAAAGACGTCAGATCTCATAGTTCCGCAAAATTCGTGAGTGGACCGGCATCAGAGACGTTGGCTAATTGTTCCGTATGTCGGTGGATAGAAGAACAAGAATTCAGCAAAACCTACAGATATATTGTTTTTTTTAAATTTACTACTCCATTTAACTCAGTTATTATATAGATGAAACACTATTGTTCAAATAAAAACATGATACCTAACAAAATATAAAATTTGAGAACAACAGCTGATATTATTTTGCTAAATACAATCTCGGTTGTTAAATTCAATATCATCTGACGTGATCATAGTTAAACCCTAGCGAGTATTTCATATCCATAAGTAACATATTTTATGAAAATTATTCAACCAGATAAATTATGAAAGCATTATTTCATTAATTAATTAAAATTTTAAGTTTTTGTTTTTACCACATGTAATTGATGTTTCAGAGCTGACCCGATCCCTCATCATAATAACAAATTTTATACATACAGAGGGTGGCCAATTTAATGTACTCACACAAAAAGTACACAAACCGTTGCATATATCTTACTATAACTTTAGTAATTGAGGTAATATTGGAATACTTTATTCTATTTTTCATTAGTAGTAACATTGTTCTTATTTTTCAGTAATATATTTATAGATCTTTCTAAAATTCAAATTCAATAGCTAACTTTGCAGTTTTCTTTCTTTTCTTTATTCTTTGTTTTTTGTAATTACTCTATTAATATACTTCATTCCATTCACACTAAACAATAGACAATCTGATACCGATATTAAATTATTATTTTACGAAGACTTAAATAAGACCCGATTAATAGAAATACACAAGACTAATGAAAAATAAAGTATTAAGGAATAAAAATAGATAGAAACCTTAAATTTAAAATCCAAATAGAAAATATAGTAAACCGTTTGAGAAAATCCATTTATATATTCAGGAATCTCAAAAATATATTATGTAAAAATAGTTTGAAAATTGTATATTTTGCATTTGTGCACTCTGTCCTTATGTATGGTGTTTCGGGATGGGGTGGTACATATAGGACAAATCTTTTGCCTGTTGAAGTTACGCAAAGACTGATTATAAAGATTATTCTAGGCAAACCTATAGATCACCCGACGGAACAGATCTATGTAGATTTCCCGGTCCCAACACTGAAACAGATAATGGACACGATTGCAACTGTATATGCTCACAGACAGAACCATCCAGAAATTTTTTCAATTGGAACAGTAACGACTAGAGCAAAGTTCAAAATCGTCATACCAAAGAAAAATACAACTGCAGCACAGAAATTACTGTTATATAGGGGAATATTATTTTACAATGACCTGCCCACTTCCATTAGAGAAATAAAAGATCTAAATAAATTAAAAATAGCATTAAAAGGGCATATTTTTGGCAATACATAATCCTATATGTTGAATTTTTCTTTCTGTATGTAATTACGATACTCTTCTCCCGAACACGAGTTTTTAACTCTATCGAGAGAGTATCATTACTGTAATTTTTGTTATATATTGTAACTTAGTCAAAATACTGTGTAATACTCTTATAAAATAAATAAAAAATAAATATATTACACAATATGTTATTATAATTGATGCATGTGTTTATTTCTCTGTGTAAAAACATTTTTTTTTAATTTTGTTTTGTCAATTTATTGTTGTTTCTGTATGTTTTATATATTCGACCAGTATTATTTATTTTTTAATAAATTCTCTTGTTAATTCTGTTTTTTTTTCTTTTTAATATATAATGTTGTTAATTTAAAAAAAATGTAATTCTATGTAACATGTAAATGGCTTATGCCGTGTATTGTATTGAATTAAACAATATCACCATTATATACTTGCATAGTGATGTTGGCCACAGAAGATCTTAGTTCAGTTCATGGTAATTTTGTATGAAAACGTGTTTTTTTTTAATTTACTTGTACTTTTGATTCCTTACTTAAGGAAATACATCAAATGAAACTCATATTATATTATTTTTTACTTTTTTGTAGAATGGTAAGGGGATGTGACCTTACACCAAGAAAAAAGCTAAAATATCAACATTATTTAATTAAATCCTGATAAGCCCCTTTGTGAATATTAAAAATATAATGGTACACTAAAATAATTGTAAAAATATGTGCTTTTAAAAAGATAGATTAGCATTAATTAGGTCTGAGTACATGAAATAATAATAAATTGTTATTCATTTCTATTTTCAGGGAGTCAAAGAAATAGCAAATCCAGAAGAGGAATAAAAATGATTGAAAATTATGTTGCATTAAAAATATCATTATAACCAATGACATTTTACATAAATACACGTTATATGAGAGCAAAACGCTCTACAAATATGGAATATTTTAACGAATTCTTGCAATAAAACACTGAAAGACCACACACGACAGAATACATTAAGTGAGAAAGAGATCATACAACAATAGACATAGACTGCAGACATATTTTTTCTTTTACTCCAGTGCAATCACATCATAATTATCTCTGAAACCAAATAACGTCTGAAAAAGACTAACGTTTATTACCTAAGTAAGTTATAGCTGTTTAAAAAAGCTAATACAACAACATAATCCGTCTGCATAGCTCCAAGCGAATATGCCTTGACTATGTACTCTCTCGTACATATACTTAAAGTAAAAAATAATATCGAAAAATCCACATAAATATCGCATGTTATTGAATTCATATGCAACATGAAACAATGTTTCTAATTGTTCGTTCACAGTTGTTTTAATGTAACTTTTACATGTTTTCATCATACATGATGATATTTTGTTTACGACAAGATGTCCGAACACTACAGCGTCTTGCGTGTAACAAAAGTGCGGTAAGAATTAAGTCGTATTTATTATTTTTTATCATTGATTATACCAAAATAAAAATAATAAAATTTCGATGTGTTTCTGAATAGTATCTATTGTCATGGGTCATGGACAGTCATAAATATACAATGCAAAAGTAGGTATCTACTTTCCAAAATGTAAAGAGTGGATTTCAATGAAACTTTACCATGTCGAGGAGTAAACAAAATAAAATTGAAACAATACAAGGCAAAGCTGGATCTGAATGTAATAAAGTATTCAATCCTTTCAGTTTTTTTTTATTTTGGGATAACCTATACGTTCATTGAACGAGGAGTATCACGATTTAAAGGATTCAGGAGATTTATACTATTCAACATATCGAACAAATAAATTTATGTTGTACATGAAGCAGATAATGTTTTATACCTTGTCAATGAATCATTCAATCATAGTCTTACTATAAATATCAAAATACTTTATAAAAATATATCGATAGGGCTCCAAGTAAAGAATAAAGACACATTCACAGTGTTATTTAAAAGTGGTTCAAATATTGATCTACGGTTGAACCCAAATTTGATCACTTTTCCTATTTATAAACATGGATCAAGAGTTGAACCGTGATTCAATTCAAATGTCAAATTGAATTGTTGTTTAACACTGGATCAAATTGTCATTTCACAATTTTGAAGACTTATGACTATAAGATATGAGAAAAAAAATAGAAAACGATTTAATCCATTGGAATTTTCGATTGACATCGAACTGACGTAGATTTTTTGATAGAACTATTATGTGGCGCGCACGTGTTCCGTGCCGAGCAAACTGTTATGTGGTCATGGAAACCACCTTATCAAAGCTAAATTCGGTTCTGTCGTATGACATAGAGTTCAAAATAGAGTTCAACTGAACTAGAGAAACTGAAACCTTATTTCTAAATATTTTTAGAAATAAGGTTTTAGTTGAACGTGGAATAAGACTTTGAACCGGATTCAATTAAACCGTCATTCAACCACGATTCAAGATTTTTTTATAAAAAAAACAATTAGGTACTTCCAGTTTCATAAAAAAGCAACAAAAGTTCCCTTTGAAAATTTAAAGTCGTCTTTAAGTCTTTGAGTTTCATAAGTAATAATGCGGCGTACTTCAGCAAAAGGCAGAAATGTCACCAATATACCTGAAAGTAGGCAATGTTGCTATCAAAATCCATGGAAAAATAGCGTTTCTGGACCAAAGTCATGGAACAATCTTCCAATGGATATAAGATGTGCCGAAAATATCAATGAATTCAAGAAGAAATTAAAAACTCATCTTTTCCGCAAGTCGTATCCAGATTGTCCTTCATCCGTTCAATAATATTATGTGTACTAAATATTATACCAGTTTACTTTGATTCGACTATTTTTTATAATTAATTTCATCTGGATTATGTAATATGTATATAACTAGATTAATTTGTGATTTCTAGGTATTTTTTAAGTTTTATGTTTCACCATTTTCAATGTGTTAGCTATAGGACTAATTTTAACTTATTGTATTTTTTTAAGTTTTATGTTTCACCATTTTCAATGTTTTAGCTATAGGACTAATTTTAACTTATTTTTTTTGCAAACTGAAAGCGCCCTTGAGGTGACCATGGTTGTCACTAAACGGCGATTTATAAATTGTCCTTATTATTATTATTAATAGCATAGGTAAATCTTTCTGTCCGCTACCATATAATATGTGATTTCTGTCATTGAATTGATCATTGATGTATAGCACACGTTTATGGAATCGAAACCAATCAAAAAATTCTCCTTAATTCTACTTTTCCATGTGGTCGATTCTTTTCCTATACCTACACTTTTCACCGCCGTGTAGGTATCACCTACGCATCTTCGTATTAGCTCGAAGATGAAAACATCATTTTGTTTAATTATTTATAAAATTTTTTTTTAAATAATAATAAAACAGTTGAATATAACTACGTAATATGCACATGATCGTTAACATTCCACTAACAATATTGACATCAACAAGAACTGACAACTGACTTGAACATTATGTCATATTGCAGTACACTCTGGTGGTTAAAAAATGAACTGCTCTAAAAGAAGACTTTAGTTCCTAATGTACGAAACCACTGGACATTAGATTAAAGTGAACTTAAAGTGACATTTAACTGTCATGAAACGCATTTTTTTTTAAGTCGACATTAAGTCTATTTTTATTTTTTTGAATCTGGCTGTTGAGTTTACGATTTTTATGAAATCAATCAATATCATTTTAATTGATTTTTATCAATTAAAAAATTAATCCTAATAGCTTTTATTGAGTCATCAGATCAGTATGAGATTAAGTGTGAGAAACATTCTTAATTTATTGGCATTAAAATAAAAAGATTCCGAGATTACAAGATATTACAAGATATAAATAAAAAAAAATAAAAAATATTATTCTAAAATACAAGTTAAAAAGCGTCTTTATATGGTTTATAAAAACAATATTATATGAGACGTCATTGGTTATAAACATCATGTTTAAAACAAATAATATGATCACTCATAATTTGGTAATACATAATCTATGATTAAAAAATATATGTGGCAAATCTATATTATAAATTTGAATGTTTGTATCTATGTATGTATCTATGTATGTGTTGAATGCGCTCCTAAACCGCTCATCCGATTGCGATGAAACTTTGGTGAACTGTCGAGAGTATACCAGGGATGGTTTCTGGATCAAAAAAATTTAACTTCTTCTTCTTCTTCATCGAGTTTTAGGTCATTTTACCTATGTAGGTGGACTATCCTGGGAACCGTTCATCCGATTGCAATGAAACTTTGGTAAATTATCGAACGTATGCCCGGGATGATTTCTGGATTTAAAAAATTTTCTTCTTCTTCTTCATCGGGTATCTCATTTTACATATGAAGGTGGACTATCCTGAGAACCGTTCATCCGATTGCAATGAAACTTTGGTGAATTGTCGAGCGTATGACCGGGATAGTTTCTGGATTAAAATTTTTTTCTTCTTCTTCTTCTTCATCGGGTATCAGGTCATTTTACCTATGAAGGTGGACTATCCTGGGAACCGTTCATTCAATTTCAATGAAACTTTGATGAATTGTCGAGCGTATGACCGGGACCTACTGAAGGGACGGGAGGTAATGAAGGGACGGGAGGTAATGAAGGGACGGGAGGTTATGAAGGGACGGGAGGTAATGAAGGGACGGGAGGTAATGAAGGGACGGGAGGTAATGAAGGGACGGGAGGTAATGAAGGGACGGGAGGTAATGAAGGGACGGGAGTAACTGAAGAGACGAGTAACTGAAGGGACGAGAGTAACTGAAGGGACGGGAGTAACTGAAGGGACGGGAGTAACTGAAGGGACGGGAGTAACTGAAGGGACGGGAGTAACTGAAGGGACGGGAGTAACTGAAGGGACGGGAGTAACTGAAGGGACGGGAGTAACTGAAGGGACGGGAGTAACTGAAGGGACGGGAGTAACTGAAGGGACGGGAGTAACTGAAGGGACGGGAGTAACTGAAGGGACGGGAGTAACTGAAGGGACGGGAGTAACTGAAGGGACGGGAGTAACTGAAGGGACGGGAGTGTCTGAAGGGACGGGAGTAACTGAAGGGACGGGAGTAACTGGATGGACGTGAGTAACTAGAGGGACGGGAGTAACTGAAGGGACGGGAAGTACTGAAGAGTCTGAAGCGACGGGTGGTTATGGAGGACGATTTTTAATTATACTGGCAATACGAAGTTTGCCGGGGGTTCACTAGTATTATATATATTTAAAAAAAAACGCATAAAAAAACTTGACAAAATTTCACAAAATGTATAAAAGGAGAAAAATATCTTGTTAGTAAAAATATTAAATTTAATGTTTACAATGAATGAATATTAGCTGTGAGGCACCGGCTTAGAATAGTGCTTCCACCCTTTTCTATAATTGTTTTCGAGTGTCCCGTAAGAGCCGGGTAATCGAAAATACAACAGGCAACAATAACATCTCACATAGTTCAGCAATGAGGTTCACCACCCATTCTGAATATAGTGCCTTTTTAGTTGAGACGAGACTGGTGTGTGGGTATACACAGATATGTTGTGCTCCCTTTTATAAGGCAATGCACACCCGCAAACCTTTCGCTGGTTACCCCACATTGTGGGATATGCCGTAATGGTATGAATGAATGAATGAATGAATGAATGAATGAATATATCCTCATGCATTTCCTAAACTAAGTACAAATTAATGCTTGTGCTCGATCGTGGCAGGATTCGAACTCGCGACCACTGGATTACTAGCCCAGCGCGCTAACAACCCACCCATCTAAACCCATCATCTTTGTAAACGTATGTATCTACTCGGTACATTTTCCTAAATGAGAGTGGTTCATTTTTATGTTCATAAATTATAAGGAGGTTGTTGATAGCTCATAAAAAAAACTGTATATAAAAAATAAAATGTTTAAAAGCTACAACACAATTTCTACCGAACTGCATAATCTTCTTGAATATTCCCAAAAACCATAAATCTTGGTGTATGTAACGTAAAATAATGACCCCACTCTCCTTGCGGAGTGAGTTTCCCTACAATTTATTAGGATATTACTTGAAACCTTCATCCCTCAGTTATTTTCAGCTCGTCCCTATCTCTTTTGTTCTTTTCATACATCTAATCTAATTCTTTTTTTTTGTTTTATTTTTGTCAAGTACCACTGCAGCGTAATCAATTATTCTAGAAGATTATTACTTAAGTTTAAGTTATCTATATCAAAAATATTATTTTGCTGTGATACACCGGCTTAGAATAGTGCTTCCACTTTTTTTATCATCATTTTCGGGTATCCAGTAAGAGCCGTGTAATCAAAAATACAACGAGCAAAATAACATCTCACATAGTTCAGTTATGAGGTTCAACACTTATGCCTTTTTAGGTGAGACGATAAATCTGTATGGATACACGCATGTGCTGTGATTCCTTAAAAAAAGGTATTGTGCACACGCACTCCTATCAAAATCATTCAAAAAAATCATTCCTGATTTTTTCTTATTTGATATCTGCTGAATATTTGGTAAAACAGGTAATATTTTTAAACCAACGAAACAAAGCTTATAATAATTAATTAGTTAATGGAGGATTGATTTGAATTACTACATACATAATAATATATGTATCGTCAATGGCGTCATCATGAGGAATATCCATTATTATTATTCAAATTCGCTTTAACATAATTTAAATGGGTTGTGGCAGAGCGGTTAGCGGGATAGATTGGTAATCAAGTGGTTGCGTGCTCGAATCCTGCCACGACCGATTTTGTTCGCCTATGGCACAAATATTTATGCTTTATTTAGGAAATGTATGAGGATGTGTAAAAAAAAAACATACATCCATCCGAAACTGCGATGGATGCGGAGTTGAGAGGGACCTCCAGATAGCCGGTGTGCGGTATTGGAGAGAAAAGGCCATGGATAGGGTGCAATGGCCAAGGCCCATCCTAGGCTGTGGAGCCATTGATGATGATGATGATGATGATCTATAAGAACTAATTGTTTCAAGAAAATATTCATTCTATTATGTACCTACCATAAAGTATTTTGGTACATAAAAAGCCGACCGCCGTGGCACAGTTGGTAAGCCGTTGTGTTTCTGTGCGGGCGTCCTGGATTCGATTCCCAGCAGAGGAGAAATTTTTTTAAATTCATTTCTCACGCAAATATTGCTTCTCTGGGCTGGAAACACTGGTTAGTTAGAAGAAATTGCCATACGGCAATAAAATCGCCACTTGCGCAGGGTGCAAGGAAGTGTTCATTATCATTATCATGTCAAACCCTGATATGAATATATTTTAATATAACATTTTTAATAGGCATGCATGATATATTTATAGGAATCTACAAAAGTCGAAAAAAAATTACCTACCTTATAATTAATAACAATAATAAATTGGGATGATTTTTATAGCGCCGTTTTTGTGAAAACTTCACATCAAGGGCTTGTTCAGAGCCACGCGCCAGTTTATTATTCAGGCTGTCTTCATTCATTCTTTCTATTTTCATAAGATCACATTCACTCTATCAATGATATATTCATTTAACGGGTGAATGATGGGGAATGATTGTGACGATGTACTACAGTGCAAGAATTTAAAATAAAGAAAGATGTCACCAACAGAATGAAAGTGAATACATTGAGATGGTTTCATGGGGAAAATGAATGAGGAGAGGTCGGGACCATCCAAGAATAGGATGGCTTAACGATATTCTCAAAGAAGGGAATGCAAGAAACTTCAACAACACCCGAACATGTATGATACGATGTATGAATGTTGATGAGGCGATGCTTGCATGTCAGGATAGTAAAAATATGGCGTTAGATTATCTCTACCTCTCTCGTTAGGGACATAGCGTGATGCTATGTATATTTGTAATATATATTGTTAGCGCCGATTGCACATCGGGCTAAATAAATAATGGACTGTATATCGAAATTTATGAATTGAATTGTTTATCTGTAATGTGTGTTGGATGGGATATGACCAAGGAGCGGTACTAACCTTTGATCTCGTTCTCTTGTTACGATACTCCTCGAGTCCTCTTCTCTCACATATAACAAAACAAAAGTACAACACGATAACACAATAACACATACGATGATGATGATGATGTTTATTATAAAACGATGATGACATGTATAGATCGACGAAACGATACGATTTTATTCAAGCGACGAATTTGAATGTATATAAAACGATGATGATTTGAATAAAGCGACGAAACGAGACGATATTATTCGAGCGATGAATTTGACTGATGTATCGAGACGACGTTTTTGCGAGTGTTCCTCCTTTCGGTTTTGACCGCTAGGGGGAAGGAAACAGTTGTGGAAGGATTTTGGCGGGAATCAAAGGTATTTTGATTTGTCCATCATTCGATATCAAACATCCTCCCAGCCTTGAGGAAATATAGGCTTTCCTCAAAACAACGATAAATGAAAGTTGACTCACGACAATAAGAAATAAATGACAAAATGAATGACATTGTATGAACCGCAATCAACACAAGCAATACTGGATGAGAAGGTATTATCTCCAACGATATAGAATATACCCAAGCTATAACATGCACCATACAACAAAATAGATAACGATGATGAATGATGTATGTACGATTAACGAAAGTGAATGAATAAATGAACATAAACGAAACAACACGAGAGAATATGTATATGTATGTCTATACAGGCGATTTGTATAGTTTAACGATAGTAGGACGCTTGAGAATGCCTTTCGAGGTGCGAACATTCATGACACGAAGGATATTATCAGAACATGGAAAACATTCTGTAATACGTCCTAGTGGCCATTGCATAGGTGGCGATTGCGAATCTTCAATGAGCACTAAATCACCAATGCTCAAATTGGCTGAACTAGATGTCCATTTACTGCGTTGTTGAAGGGTGTGAAGGTACTCCCTTCGCCAACGATTCCAGAAGTGTTGTGTCAGTTTTTTCAAAAGTTGCCAGCGTGACAATCTGTTCATGAGTGTTTCTATGATTTTAGTAACATGATAACATACAAATGTTTTTAGCATATATGGAGGTGTATTCAGCCACGCTACGATTACGATTACTACGATTACGAGTACGATTGTTGAATCAGTAAAGGCGAATATTTTTTGAATATAAATTTTATTACCTAAAGTGTTAAGTAAATATTTCAAAATGTTAGATAATAAGAGAGCATCAGAAAGTTCGAGACAAGGGATTGATAGAGGTTTTACCGGCGTTACTCTCGATTTAGCTATTGACAAACGAACGATTGTATTTGAATCAGAATCAAACGAACGAAGATAGACAACACCACCATATCCTTTTTCAGACCCATCACAAAAACCTACAAGTTGGTACTCCATAGGTTTAGTAATTCCGAAAAAACGAGGAATTTTAATATTTGACAACAGAGATAAAGATGAAAGGACCAATCTCCATTGTTTCTGAATGTAATTAGGCACTTCATCGTCCCACGCGAGTGTGAGTTTCCATAACTCTTGTAACAAACATTTTACGAATAGCAGAACTGGACTCAAAAATCCGATAGGATCATATATTTTCGAAATATTGGACAATATAGATCTTTTAGTATATTTGTTTTCCATCTTGGTGAAATAATATGAAAATGAATCGTTCACAGCATCCCAATAAATACCTAATACCTTAATTGTTTGACTTTGGTCAAAATCAAGATAAATTGGTGTTTCGCGATCTTCAACAGGAATATCAGACAAAACCTCGGCACAATTACTGTACCATTTACGTAACGTAAAGCCTCCAAGACATAACAAATTCCTTAAGTCCTGTTGCAACTTTTGAGCATGAGTAATGGTGTCTGCGCCAGCCAGAATGTCATCGATATATGTGTTTTCATTTAAAATGATAGCTACTTCGGGATATTTGACACCTTCATCCTGGGCGAGTTGTCTGAGTGAACGCTGTGCTAAATAAGGGGCAGATGCTGTGCCATATGGAACAGTTTCCAAAGTATATTGCTTGACAGGCAGATCGATACTCTCCCGCCACAATATATGTTGATATGATGTATATTCTGGAAGAATCAATATTTGCCTAAACATTTTGCAAATATCTGCAGTGAAAACTATAGGATGAATTCGGAATCTGCACATCAGATCTACGATATTTGTTTGCAACTTTGGTCCGCACAGAAGTATGTCATTTAAGGATACTTGAGACGAAGAACGAGAACTTGCGTCAAACACTACACGAAGTTTTGTTGATGAGCTATGTTCCTTAAATACGCAATGATGAGGGATGAAATATTTGACTTACTTCATGTCTACAGAGGTTGATTCTGTCATGTGACCCAAAGCTTCGTATTCTCTCAAAAATTGTACGTACATTTCCTTAAGTTTGGGATTACGAGCTAATCTACGTTCTAGATGATGAAGGCGAGATAGTGCAATGTCATGTGTTGAACCTAATTCCTGAGCATTTTCTACGAGCGGTAACGGCACAATATATCTTCCAGAGCTATCACGACGATGTTCTTTCTGAAAGATATCTTCGCAGCGAATATCATTTGGCGATTGTAATGGGGATACGATCTGTGGAGGCTCTTCTATTTCCCAAAAACGACTGAGCGAGTTCTCAATGCTACGTTCCGATGATGTATAAAATGTATTAAGAACCTTGGACGAATTTACATCTATATTTCCCATTAAAATCCAACCGAATGCTGTATTTAAGGCTGTAGGCTCATTTTTCTCTCCAACTATTTTTCCTGACTTCAATAACAAAGGAAAAACGGCGGCTCCAAGTAATATATCCACGGGTCCAGGGGCATAAAATTCTGGATCCGCTAATTTTAAATTTTCCACATGTTCCCAATGACTAAAATTGATGTTTTGACTAGGCATGTTACTGCAAATATTGGATAAAACTATCAATTCTATATCAAACAGTGGTTCACGTGAACCAACTGCTCGCACCTGGCCTTCGACTACACCTTTGTTGGCCATTGATTGCATCTGACAGATACCACAAATTGGAATGTTTTTTTAACATATTTAAATCCTAAGCGAGTGGCGCAATTTTCTAAAATAAAATTCGCTTGACTCGCGCTATCCAAAAGTACACGAACCTTCTGATATCTCCCTGTCTTATCCCTGACTTCTGCAATAGCTGTCGATAGCAAAATACTACAATTACTATGATTGGTATACACCATTCTGTCTACGATCGCTGCCTTAGCAGAGAAAACAGAATCTGAATTGACAACGACATCGTGGTTAGGTGCGTTATCATTTGACGATGGATTCACTATTTTATTAGTTGATGTAAAATGAAGCAATGTGTGATGTTTTGATGAACATAATTTACAAGAGCGAGATGAACAATTTTTCAACAAATGAGATTTGGACAAGCAATTCAAACAAATACGATTCTCCTTGACCACAGAGTATCTTTCTTTAGGTGACATAGAAAGAAATTTAGAACATTGAAATAATGAATGCAATTCATTACAAACGACACATTTCACACGCTGTATATTATTGTCCGTATTGGACAAGAACGAATTGTATGATTTGGGTTTTGAATGTTTATTGATATTTTCACTAGCAATATGACAGGCGTTTTCTTTAGCCCGACATTGTATTTCCAGAAATTCTATTAATTGTTCAAATGATGGGATCTCCTCTCGATGATGAGAGGTTTCAAAAATTGTTCTAATATCGATAGGTAATTTCCGAAGTATGATGTGTAATAAAATAAATGACCATTCCTTTGTTGGAAATTTTAATGCCTGTAATGCCAATATATTTTCTTTGATGGTGCCTATAAACGCACTTAATTCATTACGAGATTTTAATGAACACGATAGAATGTTTTCCATGTGAATGTCTGCTATGAGTCTTTTGTTTTCGAATCTTTTTTGTAAAAGTTGATATGCAATTAAATAATTATCTTCAGAAATAGGTAGATGCCTTACTACATTTAATGCTTCACCTGTCAAAGTACTCAGCAGATAATGAAATTTTTGTACATGTTGTAAACTTTTATCATTGTGAATTAATGAATTGAATGTACTTATAAAGTTCATCCACTCTGTATATTTTCCCGAAAATGATACCAAATTGAGTTTGGGTAAACAAACATTTCGATTATATGGTGCATATTCGCTAGGTATATTCGGTTCTACTATAGGAAAAATCTTCGAATAAATGACATTAATTTTATGAAAAGTTTCCATAAATTCAACATAATTTTCCTGATGAGTTTTCAAATCAACATCATCTTTCTTAGAAGACTCTAACGCGATTTGGTTTTGTACAAAATTGTCTTTAATTGATTCAATTTCCTTGAATCTCGATTGCAATGTTAACCTGTCATCCAATTCATCAGATGTCTGCGCTTTAAGTGCACAATTAAAAACACTTTGCAGGTCTAAACGTGCTAATCTGTATCTAATGTTAGCCATTGTAAAATAGAATGTAAATATATTTTATTTATAATTAAATGCGATGTTTTATTATTTCAAATCGAATAAACTATACCGAAATGTCAACTGTCATCGGAAAAATGTAAACAATAAAACAAAATGGCCGCGAGCTATCAAACAGTTGATTCAACTGACAGACGATATGTTCGCAAATTTACGACTATACGAAATCGACTGAAGTACGAACAATCCTATGAATTTATGTTGAAATGTTACAACGAAAATTTACAAAATACCGACTTGTTTTGATTGAACAATATCGATCGAATGATGGCAAATTTGGAGAGAAATAGGTATTTTACACACAATACAAGTAACCAATTCAATGTTGAAATAATGCAAAATTAAATAATTACGGTTGATAATGAATATTTTATGACAGAATGCCAAAAATACAATATATCTGACGAATAACCAATGTTAAAATGCAATTTTTAAGACAAAAAGATTTAAAAAATGCGATTTGTAAGACAAAAAAAGTTCAAAAATCCGGCTCGAAGGACCAAAATGTTAGCGCCGATTGCACATCGGGCTAAATAAATAATGGACTGTATATCGAAATTTATGAATTGAATTGTTTATCTGTAATGTGTGTTGGATGGGATATGACCAAGGAGCGGTACTAACCTTTGATCTCGTTCTCTTGTTACGATACTCCTCGAGTCCTCTTCTCTCACATATAACAAAACAAAAGTACAACACGATAACACAATAACACATACGATGATGATGATGATGTTTATTATAAAACGATGATGACATGTATAGATCGACGAAACGATACGATTTTATTCAAGCGACGAATTTGAATGTATATAAAACGATGATGATTTGAATAAAGCGACGAAACGAGACGATATTATTCGAGCGATGAATTTGACTGATGTATCGAGACGACGTTTTTGCGAGTGTTCCTCCTTTCGGTTTTGACCGCTAGGGGGAAGGAAACAGTTGTGGAAGGATTTTGGCGGGAATCAAAGGTATTTTGATTTGTCCATCATTCGATATCAAACATCTATTGTTTCACAGTTTATGAAATACCATCATCGGACTATAATGGTATTTTATAAACGTTTCTTTCTTTATTTATATACATTGACAGTTTTTCATAATTTTAGTGCATCATTCATTAATATTATTATTGAATTGTTTTATTCTTTCTAGTTCATAATTTATAATGTGTTTTAATTTCTTATTTATTTATTATAACTTTCTTATTTTCGGTTTTTCGTTTAGTATCTAGTGATTTTATAACATTTCTAGACTTTTAGTCAGTATGCTTTTTGACTTTGTTTTGTGAATCCATTATTATTATAATTGTTATTTTATTTTGTCACTCATCTATTTCATCATTTTTTTTGTCCAATACTTTTGTAACTACTGTATAATATATCTTTTTTATTGTAAAAGCTATCTAGCCGTATAGACATATAAATAAATAAATAAGGACGAAATCAAGTCGGCCCTCAATCTTTTCATCTAAAATCAACCGCAGAATCTGGTAGGTAGTTTGGTTATCTAATATTAATTTATTTATTTTTTGGTTGATAGAGAGTTATACAGTCTACACAATTTATAAAACAGACATTGTGCATTGCTTTATTAGTGGACAAGTGAAAAATCTATGCATTATGGGTTCAATAGATACATAATACATAATTAATTTACTTGTACATAAAAAACACTAAACTAAGACAGCTGATTAAATCATATTATTTGGGAAGATAGAAGGACACAGCTGTCCTCAACGCATTATATCAATATACAGCACTGTTATCGCGAATATCTCACCTCAAGTATATATGTAGCATTAGCGAATTGTTTCATTTTGAGAGAACGATCCTTCGAACGATCTACGGGCCAATAAATGAGAATAATGGTTTGCGTCGTCGGGAACTATACGAGACCTATGAAGAGCCCGATGTGATCTGTTCCATCAAGATAGGGCGCTTAAGATGGGCTGATCACATAATCCGAATGGACGACGACAACCCCACAAAACGCCTCAAACTTTCTGTGCCACAGAGTCGAAGGAGACCAGTCAGACCAAGGGACTCGATTGATGGACAATGTCGATGCCGATGCTTCCACAAAAAATATTAGAAACTGAAGAACGAAGGCAACGGATAGACGGGAATGGATTCAGCCAAGGCCCACCCAGGGCTGTCGAGCTTATGATGATGATGAATTGTTTCATTATTTTTATCGTATCATAAAATAATTTAATGCGTTAAAGAGACGAGAAATTGTTTGAATGTTTAAATACAAACACAATTGTTTGTATTATGATAATGAAGATGATAAAGTCTGTATATATAAAGTAACAAGGTGTGAAATTACACCTTTCTAGCAACTAAGTCCCTTTAATTCCGCCAACTTAATGAGTAACTAAAAAACTTAATTTGCATACAACAAATTGTCGACGTCGTGACAAACGATCATAAGTAACAAAATAAACACCTCTCTCGCTCTCTATTATCTCGTATTTTTAACACAAATGAGACAGGAACAGTAAAAACTCGGCCGGATTTTCTTGGGTAAATTTAAAGATTTTTTTTGAGCAAAAATTCTCGGTAAACTCTGTTTTTTGTTTCGTTATTAATTTTCTGCGCATTCAGAGGAAACATTCGATAATTTGTCCGTTTTATTGGCTTGTTACAAAATACGAAACAAAATATTATTTAACAAGTTCCATGTAACACATGAGATCCAACTGTCTATGGTGATAGTATGTAACTGTAGTTGAAGAATACCTACATACGAAACAAAATCCGAGTTATTGAATATTTTAAGATATTTTGTACCGTATGAAGCCTAAGTATATAAACTATGAGTTACCGTAGATATTATGTATTTTGCAATACAAATGTATGAAACGATGTTAAAAAAGGTAGGGATGAGGATATGTTTTTTTTATAGAAAATTAAATTATCTAATTGCAGTGTTTCGGTGTTTTTCGATATTTAAAAAAAATATATAGGCACTTTAACACAAATTTGTTTAAAAAATGTTTTTATAGTGAAAAATTTCAGATATAGGTACTGAAAGTTTTTCATCAAAAAACAGTTGAGATATTTTTTTGGAACAGTTGAGTTCAAGCTTTTATGGTTTTTGAGTTATGTGGAAGTATAAAATAAAAATAGATGGTTGCTGGTAGAGCGGTTAGCGCGCTGGGTTAGAAATCCAGTGATCGCGAGTTCGAATCCTGCCACGACCGATTTTATTCACCTACATATATATATATATATATATATATATATATATATATATATATATATATATATATATATATATATATATATATATATATATATATATATATATATATATATATATATATATATATATATATATATATATATATATATATATATATATATATATATATATATATATATATATATATATATATATATATATATATATATATATATATATATATATATATATATATATATATATATATATATATATATATATATATAGATATATATATATATATATATATATATATATATATATATATTTATATATATATATATATATATATATATATATATATATATATATATATATATATATATATATATATATATATATATATATATATATATATATATATATATATATATATATAATATATATATATATATATATATATATATATATATATATATATATATAATATATATATATATATATATATATATATATATATATATATATATATATATTATATATATATATATATATATATATTATATATATATATTATATATATATATATATATATATATATATATATATATATATATATATATATATATATATATATATATATATATATATATATATTATATATATATATATATATATATATATATATATATATATATATATATATATATATATATAGTGATATATTGATAAAATATTAAATATGTGGAATATGAAAAGTGCGACTTGATATTATCTGACATGTGAAATGTGCAACAAAAAAATATCTGCCACGTGGAATTTGTGAAATGTGATATTTATGTAGGTATGTGAATAACATAAACGTGAATTATATGTAATATGTATTTTTACACCGAAAAAAAAAACATGTTTCCGGTTGAGAACTTCAAATCAGTCATTGAAACGTGGAACATGTAAAATTTATGAAGAGTGAAATGGGTGATAATTATGTGAAATGTGTAACATGTGAAATAGAATTTTTCATTTAAAAAAAACGTTGAAGTTATTAGATAGTTTCAAGTCAGTCAATATAACATGAAATACAACCATTTATCGAAAAAATCTACTACCTTTATTTTTTATCTATTTATCAATTTTCATTTCGCAACTAATTAATTATACAGACATGTGCAGCGTTGTTTGCAAAGTGTACAGTATTTGTACATTCTGCAAAGAAGCTGGGCTT
This sequence comes from Molanna angustata, assembly GCA_963576475.1. Taxonomy (NCBI): domain Eukaryota; kingdom Metazoa; phylum Arthropoda; class Insecta; order Trichoptera; family Molannidae; genus Molanna; species Molanna angustata. The sequence continues at coordinate 7,890,401 of OY754971.1, read as the reverse complement.
TATATTACTCGAGAGTATTGTCAAGTCTATGTACACAGAAAAGAATATTATTTAGTGAAATTTCAAGTCACTTGGTATTTCTTTGGTATAAAATACAACATAGAGAATGTACATTGCTATCTTTTTTTCATCACAAAAAAGTTCTCTGAAATATTATTTTACTGATATTGTTTGTTCTGTTGTACATCCGAATATTCTTCAGCGGGTACTTACTATAAAATTCCTTTAATTTTTTTAGGGCTAAAATACAATATTAATACAAATTTGCTTGAGGCAAAACGTTTCTTGGTTTAGTTTAAAAAGATATGTTTTACGGTAAAAATACTCTTTGTGTGCTTACATAACGTCAAGCCATTGTACTTTACGAAGTAGGCGGAGAGAATTGAACGCCATATCTTGACACACTTCCATCGCCTCCTCGACGTAAATGTGTCATAAAAGTTCAGGTTTCTTACGTTTTCCTCTTTCAAAAGTCACTTACATGATCGTGCCATCATTTTCTCCGACAATCCTAACCTCTTATTGTTTTTTTTTAGTTAAATGAGTTTTTGTCGATGTTTCTTAATTTTTCTGCCGGTGAGTATCCATCAACTAAAGTGTCTGTCGATCAAATACGTGATTTCTAATAGTCTTCCGTAGCAAATATAAAAAAACACACGCTTTATACTATAACACACCTGTTAAAATAGCAATTTTCAACATTTTGAAGGCTGTTATCTCCGTAAGCCACCACAACTCAGGTTTCATATTATCCAATCGTTGTTGCCTGCGGTGGCATCCTTTTACAGAAAAAAAAATCAGCCTTTATGGTATGAATTCATATTTCGAAACACAAAATATTTTCATCACTCTGACACGCTGCGTATATTATTTAATTCATTTATTACAAGCTTACTGGAATTTGGATCGGTTGTATGGAATCCAAACTATGAAACACATATTAACGCAATAGAAAATCTTCAAAACAAATATATTAAGCAATTAAATTTTCGTAATAGATTACATTTCTCTAACTATCTTCAAGCTTTAAAACACCACAACACAAAACTACTGGAGACACGCAGATCAATCCAAGATATTTGTTTTCTATATAAAATCATTAACGGTCTGGTCGACAGCACACCTCTTCTAAGCTCACTCCGTTTTCACTGTCCACTTAGAAGAAATAGAAACCAGTCTCTCTTTTACACAGAATCTTCTAAAACTAACTATATGCTAAATTCTTATATTAATAGAGCTTGTACTGGGTACAATAGAAATTGTTTGAGGGATCCGGAATTGGATATGTTTGCTTCAAGTTTTTATGTATTCAAAAAAAAAATTGTGAATTTGTCGGTTATTTAATCTGTGCTGTCTTGTTGTGCACATCTTTAACTCTTTAACTTTTTAATTGTGCCCCTTTAACTTTAACTTAATTTTAATTTATCATTATTCATACATTGTAAATCATATATGAGTTTCTAGTGGTCGATGCTTCCCCTCACTCCCCTTCCTACCTCTCTCCTTTCCCATCCTGTTTTCATAATTGTTAATAAATGTATATGTAGGTACTTAATATATTTTTAGAATACTATAATTGGCAACATAAAAATTATCTTTGTATATTTGTATAAATCTTTATTGTATTGCTGTTGTATTCTATAAAATAAAATAAATAAAATAAAATAAAATGAATAAAGTATATGTAGGTAAGTATAAATTTTGTATGTGCTCTCTATACAAAATAATGTTCGTCTAGAACCGCGGGATCTTAGTCTTTTAGCTCGGTATTAGACAGAAACATTTTCTCTCAAAAACTGTTTTTATAAGGTACACAATAGGAATAAGTGCCTAAAGATATCTGCCTTAATTAAAACACTGAGGCTATGTATCTTTTTAAATCGTTTTGACTTGAGAATTATCGCTAGCTGTATGAGCTCGGTTTGACCCAAAGCTTTAGCAAGAGATGTCCGGGGAAAAACACGACTATAGTATTTGGGTAAACAGGTGATATCAAGTTATTTGTGTTTAATACCAATTGTAGCGAATATCTGGTTATAAAATTGGTCTCATAAAATATACACAATAACCTATGTATGCTTGATGGAAGATATTGTGTATGAACGTCATAATTTGTCAGATTCGCGGTGACATCTGTGTTTCAAATACCCGAAGCTTCCGACAGGTCGCTGGGGACATGTCAAATATCTATTTATTTATTTATTTATTTATTTATTTATACATCTTCTTGTACATAATATAAACAAATATAATTGTACACTGGTGGGCTTATTGCCATTAGGCAATTTCTTCCAACCAACCAGATTACAAAGTATGACAACATTGTGTATGTACAACAGCAAATAAAAAAGAGTAAAAGAAATCAAATAAAATACGTATAACACTTAAATACTATTAAACAAAAAAAAATATAATTCATAGCAAGAAAAAGGATATGGTAAGGACAGGAGAGGAAATCGGGATCAGGTGTTCAAGGATAAATATTCCTTCTTTAGTTTTTTCTTGAAAATACTAAGTGAGTTAGACGACGCAATATCCGAACTAAGGCTATTCCATAATCTTGCTGATTGTTTATGTTTCGATAAAAATGAAAACAGATATCAGTTTGTGCTCCGTCCAATAGATGGTCAGATTAGAACTCTATGAACTCTATAAATACCATGAATAAATAAACATATCTTCCAAATCAACAGCTTTGACAAGTAAAAAATCACTGCAATGCAACATTTACCATTAGCATGACCAAAGACCTGTCATCGGCTAGCTTTAGTGATCACTTTACGCAAGGGATCCCTGTTTTATTAGAAAATTTAGTATCAAGATCACAGCCAAAAATCCCCTTGAGGGATTAGGCAAAATAAAACACTGTAATTGTATTTTTATTAACAAATAAATAAAAAAATATACATATGAGAGAAAAAGGACGCCCATCCTCCAGATGCTGAACTAATGTGAGTTTGCCTATGAAAAAAGTTCAACTATCAGTCACAAAAAAAAACAAAAAATCCTGACGCAATAAAATCATATATCTGTTGGTGAGTCCATTCAGTAGGTAGATATATAAAATATCTATGTAAAGAAAACAAACTGATTCGTAACAATGAAAGTGTTGACAGTTTCTATAATTTATCCTAAAGGTGGGTCAGCGGTCCAAAGACAAAACAATGACCAGTGTCAACATGACCTCTGGTTGTGTTTTGCGAAAGTAAACAGGTCAAAACAGTACAAAACATAATAGCTATACAGAGTTTCCAGTGAATTTCAGCCCAACGTATTTTCCGCTAGTCTCCTGTGACCGATCTTACAAACTGCCAACGCTTAGTTAATATTTATTATGCATTCTACTTAGCATTACTAAAAATCTGTTTTAACGTTACTCGTATTGAAGGCAATCAAAGTCAAATACCTAATATAGATATGTAAATTATTAATAAACTTTTTGACACCCTTTTAATTTACTTCACTTATATTATGTATGTCTGAACCTATTGGAATTTTGTACTTGATATTTATCTACCTTCCCGACCAGTAGGAGCTCTGAAACTATCAGAATTTGTATATTACCGATGACAATGTATATTAAAACAAGCATCGTTTTTAGCTTGATTCATTTGATATTTAGATTCAATTATAAATTTTGTATTTCATACCAAGTAGGTAAACAGAAATCTTAGCGATAGTAAAATTGGAATTTTATTAATTTTAAAAAGAGATCACAGTTGACTGGAATGCACTGTTGAGAAAATGATGCTATCGTATTATGAATGATTTTTAAAACGACATTCTGGTGAATTCAAAATTTTACTTTATAGGTTCTTCATAATAATATATTTCTTCAACATTTATATTTTTTTCATATCTTATTACTTTTATTTCTAAGCACGTCTTTTTTTTTTCTTTGTAACATATCTATGAGAAATAATGTGACATCACATATACATTATACTTTATTTATAAAACAAATATGCATGTGTAATGTAAAATTGTTTACTTTCTTAATAAATAAATTAAATAAATAATAACATACATTTTAATTCTACAATAAAAATATATAATAAGTAAGAATTAGTCCTATTCCCCACTTTCATGTGTTTATCTCAATAAGTAAGGTGATTCAGTAAATCAAAATCTCTCACGAAAACAAACGATGACAAATCAGAAGTAATATTTTAAACTAGACTAGCGGACCTAACAGGCGTTTTCATGCCTGAATATTATCTAACCTGCTTTTTGCGATTGCAAAAATGATTATTTCTTCTTTCTCGACTGTTAATTAGATTATTGTCATTGAATGAACATGTATATAGGTATGTAATTAAAATTCGACGTGTGTGGACTATTTTTGAAACAAAAAATATTTGTATCATATATTTTTTTTTACATTAATGTGAGTAGCTGGGTATATTTATAAAAAAAAAACATTCCTACCTAATAAAAAAATGACGAAGGCAATTTTTTTTTCTGGAGCTGTCGGTTTTACAATGTTTGTATCAGTATTAGGTTCATTTCAAGTATTGATTTCAGTCTTTAAATAATAAATACAGTCATGGTTATGCAATCCACAAAAGACCAAGACTGGCCTCACTCATCACCATCCACGGGCTTCATATAATACGATCAAACATCAACCATTGAGATTATACAAAACTGAAATGTTATCTGTTCAATAAAACAGTCAAAAAAATATTAGGTCTTGAATTTCTTAACATAATATTCATAGGCAAGCTAAGATTTTCAGCTTCTATAAGCAATTCCGCTACTGGTATATACTTGAAATATGAATAATAACGTAAATAGTATCATAAATTATAATTCCATGCACATGTATATAGTTAAAGTATGAATAATAACGAAACAGTTACATAAATGATAATCCCATACACATGAATATAGTTGAAATACTAATAAAAGGTACCAAAGCAGAGCGAATAGAACTTTAAATGTCAAAAAAGCCAAACTACGACGCAAGTGACAGATTTCTAGTGTTGTCAGATGGAAAAAATTAAACATCGCCAATTCTACATTAGCGGCACTTATTATAATTTATGGTTAAAAAAATGCTTTTTTATTTTCCTTTTATTATATTTATGTTTAACATATGAATAGAGACGAAGTTGGAATATTAAAAAAGAACCAGGAACTCAAGGCACCTACAGGGCTTACGACCTGTTATCGGCTGATTTACGCGATCACTTTATGCGCTTGCGCAACATTCACCAAGTATGCCTTCTTTTTGAGTTCCCTTATCAATAATATTTTGAAAGTTGATTTTTTTTATTTTTATTTTTATTTATTTCTATCCAAAAACATAGAGTAGATATAAGATACAAAATAATTTAAAGGTAATATAAGCTAATTCATACATAGTAGACATACAAAGTAAATATAAGTTATTTCATTGCAATAAATATAATTTCATTATTTCACCATTGCTTACATAGTATCCTTATTGTTTGTATCTTTGTTACTAGCCCCCTCGCTAGGCATAGCCTGTGCTAAGGTGAGCTAGTTAATATAAATCCAATGTTTGCATATATGCATATAAAAAAATAATATTCGATTTAAATTTCCCATTATGTGAATCTTAACCATTCTGGGACTCACACAAACACACAAGAAATTTCATCAAACTCGGTTCAGTTGTTTAAGAAGAGTTTAGTGACATACACACGTACAGAAGAATTATATATATACTCGTATATAGATATATGGTGAAAGATATAAAGGCAAAACAATGTAAAACATAAATCATTGTCCAATTTTCTGTTATCATAATAAAACTATGTATAAATTTAGGATTCACAATAATATAAATACATATATTATAATAAGTTAGAATTAGTCCTGTTTCACACCAACACGTGTTTATCTCAATAAGCGATTAATTACTTTTGATAACAGTCGGTTGTTTTCAAGAAATATAACATAAATAACATTACGCAAGAGACCTCTGGGGACGTGTTGCTGTTAATTTTCACCATCTACCAACGTACAATGCCACATATTATATTTTGCGGTGAAATAATACTCTTTGGAGACCTCGGCTTGACCGCGACCCTTCGTATCCTCAGAGGACGCCCTCGGAAAGATTCATTTGCACGGATAACACGCCAAATTGAAAAAATCATTTATTCTTATTTCTGGTTTTTAAACAGCTCATTTTTAACAGGTGCCTACTGTGTCAAATATTAATTTATCACGCACCCAATAACAAGTTTACTTACGATATCAATCGTCTCACAGATTCAGACTGAAAACACAATTAAAATCGAACCCGAGACTCTTGAATCATCAGTCAGAGGTACGACAATTAATTTATTTAATTCATAATTTCTACTAATGCCAAAGCTAAAAGTACCAATCCATCTCGTATTAAACATTTTTAGGTAAAAAATGTAATATTAGGCTTTATAATATTTTTTTTGCATATTTAAATAAATATTTAGCCTTAAATAATTCTAAACAAAATATCAATTACCTACTTACATATGTATATACCAAAGACTTTTCAATATACATAGTATATAAGGTCTTTGGTATGACCCTACTTATACATGTAAAAAAAATAGTTTAGTTCACACCTTCAAAAATAAACGGAATCATCAACAAAAAAAATCAAAGAATTGAGCCAATAAATAAAGATATGAATACAGTACAACTTAATATACTCTCACTCTTTTAGTTATCCTCTGACATTCCCCGTCACTTTCCTTTCCCACTATCCTTAACCATCTCCTAATCATTATTTCTTTACATTTTTTTCTCTTCTGTTGTGTTAAATATAAATAATAGTGGATATACATAATTGGATAGCAGGCCTAGCTATAGATTGTACCACTTAGCATACATATTTTAATGAATGTAACCTGTTCATATGTGTATACCCCCAATAAAATAAATGACTATGTATTTTTGATAATGTATTTTGCAATTGTTGATAATCTTTTTTTTTGTTTTCATTCTAGGAGATTAGTTGGCAGAAAAGCGATGCATCTCTTCCTCTACTCCGCTCGATCTTCAGCTACTCTCTTCAACTCTGTGTAGGAGGTACACTTCATGTCCTCGCACACCTGCTCACGACGTTCTTGGCAAAGACGCCCCTTGCCAGTTTGTTCCCCCAAACAGTCCCTACAAGATTATATGTAGGAAATCCTCATATCTTTTTATTTTCAAATTGTTAAAAATGATCACATTCATAAAAAACTATCGAGTTTTCATTAATAAATATTTTTTTAAAAACTTTCCATACAAAATTTTAATGCTTTGTGGAGTGACCTGTAATTGAAGAGTTTAGCGATGGCCATAACCTTCTCGTTTTTATATAACTGAGGTTAGATGGTTTTTATTGAATAATGTCTATAATATATTTACAAAACATAAAAATTATTAAAAGAATCCTCAGTAAATAAACATATCTTTTGTTCAAATAATGAATGTCTGTGTTTCCTTACTGATGATATTATAATGTTGAAAAAACATTTATTTGTATTCAATCAATGTTGTGGAATTACTTCAGTTATTTTTTTTGATTCCCTTTATTCAGTTTTTCAATAAAACGCAATTATTAAACAATTAAAAGAAAATTATATGACACGACCTTTAAAAAAAATTGACACAGCCATTGAAATCTGCCAAGCCAGAAAGGCAAACAAAGATTAAAAATCGCAATAGCTCTAGGTAACTTATCTAAATTTCGCTATCAAAACATTTAAATACGTCTTATAAATAAGCTACATATTTTTCCTTTATGATTTGTAGCTTTTTCGAATATTTGTGTTTACGCCATTCAATAATTATAGATTTTTAATGCAAAAATTAATCCACAACAGAATATTGACGAGTCAAAGGGGCGTATGTGCAAAATATATAAGAAAATCACTAGTAATTGAAATTTAGGTGATACTTCACGATAAGGCTTGATTTTCGCTTAATTTGACAAAAAACTCTACCTGGATCAAGTAAACGGTTAGTAAAATAAACCTTTTTTTGTCTCTCCTGTAAAGTAAATAGTTATTTGGTTTGTATGTTCTTTTAGATTGATACCCGCGACATCATCTTGGAGGGGATGGTTGAGGGTACATCCAATATAGGGCGTATTCTTCATGAGCAAACTCACATTAGTTCAGCATCATCTGGTGGGTGGACGTCCTTTTTCTCTCATATTTTCAGAGAGTGCTAGAGCTGTTTGGATTATATTATGATCTTCATGTATTATTATAACATAGGTACCTTTAGTATTATTTCCCAAATACAATTACAAATATAAAAAAAATCACAAAAAGTACCTTCCATTTTATTTATTGTAGTTTTAAAATCCAGTTATTGTAACACACAATACCTAGTTTTTGTAGTTAGTTTATCATATGAACCTACCAGTACACAAACTGAACTAACATCTACCTACGTAATATGTTTAAAAATATCTATCTTCATCAAAATTCAGCGTATTCAAAAATCAAATATTATTAGTGATGTGCATGTAAAACCAATTGTGTAAATTGAAATAAAAAAATATTTGCATTAAATTTGGATAAAATTCAGCAGGACATCAGGTATTAAGGCCTATTACATTTTATCGTGATTTAGAAAAAAAATATTACAAGTTTACAAAGAATCTAAAACATAAAACTATGTACCCAAATAAAACATTGTAAATAATCTAAAACATTAAACGTAGGTACAGTTAAACGTAAGTACAAGAAGTACAACACCGTTTTGGTTTCCAATACTAAGCGGATATTGGTTTTCTATTGTATTTAGTATTTAAATGTTGTGGAACTGGGTGGAATATTTTCAAACTCTTGAAACCTATTGTTGTATGTATCGCACATTCTACGAATTGCCATGTTTTGTGCATAATTGGTACGATGAGTTGGTAGGTGGAATAAATTTGTATGTCTAGTTCTGCGAGTAGGAATATTAAATGAGATGATATTGAGTATTGAGGGGCAGTCGATATTGTTATTTATAATGTTGTACAGAAGCATCATGTCGTTTATTGTGCGCCTATTCTCGAGACAGTCGAAAAATGATTTTATCTAGATAGACTATTTCAGCGTATATAACAATCATTGAAAAAAGCTTTTTTAATAATCGAATATTTTTATTATTGCATATGCGCAAACATTGGATTTTTTTTCCCTGTCGGGAGTCAAAGATATTTTTTAACAGATTTTTAATTATCTCAATAGAGACGAAGTTGGAATATTTATTGTAGGAGAACCGGGAAATCAAGGCACCTACAGGGCTTACGACCTGTCATCGGCTGGTTTACGTGATCACTGATTTCCCGGTTCTCCTACAATAAATATTCCAACTTCGTCTCTATTGAGATAATTAAAAAACTTTTTTAATAAATTGAAAATAATAATTACTAACAACCTATTTCATTTGAATAGTACCTAAATAATAATGTGAGTATATTTATAAAAAAAAACAATTCCCTACCTAATGTAATTTTGTGTGCATCCATAATTGGACGTCCAGCACTCAATATTAACCAATATTATTTTCTTTTTATGAAAATTGTAAGCTGGATGTCTGTCGATGTACCCTTTTAAAAAAATAAAATAAAATAAAAATAAATGATAAAAAAATGACGGAAGGCAAATTTTTATCTACTGAAACTGTCGGTCTTACAATGTTTGTATCAGTATAAGGTATTGATTTCAGTCTTTAAATAATAAATGCAGTCATGGCTATGCAATCCACATAAAGACCAAGACTGGCCTAACTCATCACCATCCACGGGCTTCGTATAATACGATCAACCATTGAGATTTTACAATACTGAAATGTTATCTGCTCTGTTCGTTGTTTTGGTTATTTATGAACAAAAAAGCTTTAATCCATCAAACGGATCCGATTTAAAATGAATGGGAAATGAATGTTCATTTAAAATAGCTCACACAGTTAAGCTTCGTTTTATGAATATAAAAATGCACCACTAGGTACATAATGAACCAAAATTATTTATTCTCTTTAAACCCACATGCAGAAAGTTATCATATCAATTCACCAACGATGTTATGCATAATATAGATACCTACATCATTATTTTATTTATTTTTATTTTTATATTTTCAATTTTTTGGGAGACTAACAACAAGATCTTCCATCACCAACACAATAAATATCCCAATGTTGCAAACTACCCATGGACAAAGACACTTTAAATACTATGCCATCAAACTTTACAATAGCCTACCAACCTCGTTAAAACTGCTACCACATAACTCATCGTCACAAAAATACAAAAAACACATAACAGCATGGATATACAGCACCGGTTCAGAACAAACCAATAATATAATCACACCCAATCAAATATAATTAAGCTTCACAATTTTTTTTCTCAACAACAATTTAATGTATAATTTGATTCGAAAACTATATACACAATGTATTATCTATGTCACACAACTGTTGTAATGAACACCTCGGCACAGGACTTCCTAGTGAGGTGTTCATTGTACCTACTCTATCATTTACAACACTTATCATTAAATAATACATATATACATATACTGACAGCTATGAATTTCAGTTTAACATTTAAAATAATAATAAAACAGCCAATTATAAGTCTCCGCTTATAATTGGCTTATGTTCTAATAATAACAATAATAATAATGAACACTCCCTTGCACCCTGCGCAAGTGACGAGTTTACTGTCGTATGGCAATTTCTTCCAATTAACTAGTGTTTCAAGCCCAGAGAAGCAATATTTAAGTGGGAAATAAATTTAAATAAATCACGCCTCTGCTGGGAATCGAACCCAGGACGCTCGCATAGAAGCCAAACGTCTTACCAACTGAGCCACGGCGCGGCGGTCGGCTCAGTTATTATTTCTTATAAGCCAATGGTTCATTTGAGATTCCTTCCAATATTATTTCTTTGTTCAAAGAATCCATCATTTCATCACACAATTCTGACTGAATCTCTTTCCTCTACAAGCTGCTTGTTTTTCATATTCTTCTTCTACAGCTGTTTTCAAAAAAAATGCTCATTTTTAAATGAATGCTTATAACATCATCGGGACATCACCGATGTAGATCAGTAGCTAGTTATTAAAAGTATAGAAATTTGTTATAGTTTTAAAATGTGCGGAACCAAGTCGTGCTGTAAATATTTGAAAGTGACCCCAAGCTCAGGAAACTTAAAATTTATATTTTCGAATTGGTAAAAAGACATACCACTTACATAAAATGGCATTGAAGAGTTTTCAAGTTTTCATAATAAAATATTTAATTAAAAATAATTTAACAAACTCATTTCATGAAAATGCTGAATATTTTCCATACAAAAATTGAATACTTTATAGAATGACTTGTTAGTGAGGAGTTTAGCATTGTGTGTCGCAGTAAATATACATATTTTATATAAATATTAAAATTTACAATTAAGATAAAAAAAATAATAAAAATATCATTGAAATTTTACAGCAGTTTAAGAAGAAGAAAGAAAAATAACAATAAAAAAATACTTATGGATCTAGAAATAATACGTCAAAGAGATAATTTTTTTTTAGCTTGATAAGTGAAATACAATAACTTTTTTTATTGGAAAATACGATTTATTATAGCTTTTGGGCATCCAGAAACAATATATTATATACAATAATGCTTACAATTTCCATCTTCTCTTGGTACGTGCCATATGTACAATTTACCTCACTACCAAATGGATATGGTTGGTTGGAAGATATTGCCATATGTCAATAAGCCCGCCAATGTACACTTAGTATTAAATGTTTGCAAAATGAAAACAAAGTCTCATTCACTAGGTTAAAAACCTGTTCTGAATATAATAAATGAGGAATTAGAGGCTAGACAAAACTTGTCGATATCAAGGATCGAGTTGCAAAACTTTAATGCCAATGAGCGGGTCATGTTGCCTGACAGAGAACGGACAGATCAGCACCAAGAATTCTGAAATTTAGACCATGTGATATGAAAATGCGAATGGAGATGTGTCCAAAAGCAAAAAAAAAGACGAATTGAAGTATTTAGTAGCGGTGTTCATCCAGCAGTGGATGCTGAAGGAAGAAATAGAAAATAAGATTCGAAAAATATAATCGACAATGGATCGTGTTTTAATTGCATAAAATATTTCATATTCAGATAAAATATCTGCTTAGGAAAGATTTTTTTGGATAAGATTCATATAAAAAATATCTCAAAAAATATACCGTCGTATTCGTTTTACATTGTACACGTTGTAGCATTATTAAAACATTTTTAATATATTATAAGTAAACATAATTTCATTTTTCCTTTGTGTTTATGATAATATAAAAAAATAAGCACATCCGCTTTAGAGATCAGATTTTTTTTATGTGAGATTATAATGTATAAACTGAAATATACATAAGGCTATTTCATAACATAGTGATTATAACCAAATAATAAATTCCCCTTGTTGTAATATTATTTATTTAAGAGGATATGTTAATTTAAATTTAATGTTTAAAGAAAAAATGTATTTTTCATACTAAAAATTTAATGATTGTTTTTTGACATTGATTTCATATTTCGATTGTTCAGCCTAAAGCGATATAATGAACTTTAATAATACACACATGAGTATGAAAGTTAATTTTACGAACACAGCATAGAATTATAATTTGACTTCAGTACGAATACACGTGGAACATGTTTTTATTATTTTATGTAACTGGGGTAGTTTTAATTCTGTTTTCATACATGTCTGGAAATTCTTAATTTTAATCGTTTACAACACGCAATTGTATCATTGGAATATTTCCGTGAAAGTTTTTTTTTATATTTACAAAGTGGGTGCTTAGTGCATACATTTTTATACGAAATTCATTGAATTTCGAAATAGGGAAATATCGCAATCACTGTTTAATTGTAAACCTTGTTTTAAATTATTGTATTTCAATATAACAGTATAATTAAATTGTATATGTTTGTGTACGATATAAGTTTGTACAAGACAGAGTATGTGTGTAATTGATTATGTGTATGTGTATTTCTTTGATTGTTGACCTTGTTGAAAGATAATTTAATTATTTTAAAGAAAAATTATAATGTATTCAAATGATGACAGTGCCTGAAAATTAGATGAAAAGGTCACAAGGTCACATTTAGTATCTTAAGATAATTCGAGACGAATTATCTTAAGATACTAAAGAACTCCATATGATAAATATATCCATGTTATGGGTAATAATCATAAGGGTTTTAATTTCACCGTTTGACAAGACCTACCCCCATGGTTTGCTGTTTACGACTAAATATAACAACTTATAATAGAATTTCATTTGTCTTTTAAAAGATATCTCTATTCCACTATCCATTTTGTTATTAGTGTATGATTAAAATTAAATTGTGAGAAAATATTGATTTTGTACAGTGTCTCTATTTACTTCGGGGAGCAAGCCAGGGGGGCATGACTGGTCAACCGACGGTATCAAAACCATGCATATTTATTCATAACATGGATAGAATTATCTTATTTAATTACATCTTAAAATATTATAGAATTCCATAAGATAATTACATCTATGATTATATGTTGTATAAACATGGATGGTTTTGATTCCGCCGTCTGACAGGAGTTGCCCCCCGTACAAACAATGAAATCAAAACCCTTTTGATTATATTATAGAACTCCATAATATGAAAATAATATCCATGATATGGGTAATCGTGAGGGTTGTGATTTTACCGTTTGATGGGACTATCACCCCTGATTGGAGACAATAGATAGGGACAACGACAACGAATCATTAGATGAACGGAAGACAACGGGGTTATTAGAAATAAACGCAGCTGCTAGGTTAATAATCACCATAACCGCAAAATTCTCGCATATATCTCACCATCTTAGAAACCTTCACAGGCTTTTAAAGTGCCAGAGTGAGTCAAGTACAAATTATGTTTGCTGACTTACAAAGAAATCCGTAGCTCACAGACTTCTGCATCTGCATCCTTTACAACGCAAACGAGCGACAACATACATTTCGGTCAACCATCAGAAACATGATCGGCAAGTTAACCGAAATAAATAAAGTTAACACAACATCCTTTAGTAATCGTGGTTCTGGTGTGGCTCAGCCTCGTGGAAAATCAACCACCTGAACTAAGGCGATTGATAACTTAGCCGTATTCAGGAATCACCTGAAAACTCACTTCTTCCGCGAGTCTTATAAAACCTGTATTCTATTCACAGCGTCCTTCAAGATATCACAAAAACGGCGCTATTTTTTCATTTCAACAGCTATTTCATAAATTGCTTAAATACATTACACATTTCAAAGCCAATTACAGAGATGTCTTAAATTATTTTAAAAATAATTTTGATTAAGTAAATTTAGCAGGTAGATATTTAATATATTTGTAAATTGTAATAATTGAGTCAATTCAGTAGCCACAATACGGTTATAGGTACTAAGTATGGTTAGGTTTTATTTGTCCTTTGGTCACTGAACTTATAATAAATTACTCGGGTAAGTGATATTATATTTTTCAACAGATTTTTAATTATCTCAATAGAGACGAAGTTGGAATATTTATTGTAGGAGAACCGGGAAATCAAGGCACCTACAGGGCTTACGACCTGTCATCGGCTGGTTTACGCTGGTTCACGTAAACCAGCCGATGACAGGTCGTAAGCCCTGTAGGTGCCTTGATTTCCCGGTTCTCCTACAATAAATATTCCAACTTCGTCTCTATTGAGATAATTAAAAATCTGTTAAAAAATATCTTTGACTCCCGACAGGGAAAAAAATCCAATGTTTGCGCATATGCAATAATAAAAATATATTCGATTATATTTTTCCTTTAGAATAAAACGCATACATATTTTTATTGACAATAACATCTCAATAGAGACGAAGTTGGAATATTATATAAGAACCAGGAACTCAGGCACCTACAGGGCTTACGACCTGTCGTCAGCTGGTTTACGTGATCATTTTATGCGCTTGCGCAACGTTCACCAATTATGCCTTTATTGAGATATAAATATCATTTGACTCCCGACAGGGAAAAAATCCAATGTTTGCGTATATGTTATTAAAAAATATATTCGAAAACGCATACATTTTAAAGTATGTAGTTTAATATATATTTATTCAAAGTTGAAAGAAAACAATCATCATGGAATCGCTATTAAAACATAAATATATAACGTATCACCACACAAATGAAGATATATTCAAAAGTTAAATCTTTTTATGTATACAGATTCTGTTTTGTTTCTAGATTTCCAACTTCTGTGAAATATATTTTGGTATCATTCCCAAAATGCCAACATTGACGTGAAACTAAAGAAAAAGTGCCTATTTAAGTTGCGTTTAACTTTCCGGGCTTTATCGCTAAACCTTTCAAGTGAGTAACGTATATACATATCTTGTAGAGGGAAATTTCGGAGATAGACTTTCAAATATTGACATTTTTCTCGACTCAGCGTATTAGATTATCCCGGCTTTCCTTCGGCTCAGCCCTTTTCAGCTTAATTTATGATATTTCTTTGTTTCATCCACAAAACATCGTATTTCTACATCTCAATCTAAAAGGTCAGCTAAACTATTCTGTTTTCCATAATATAATGCGATCTTTTTGTATATATTTAAGCTGTATAAGATACGTATCTAGAAGATAAAATGTTCAGGTCGTAAGCAATATCGGCGCGTTTGGGTACATTTCATATTGGGTTCAATATATCTTTTCATGTACCTTCCAACAATTCCTAAAATAAGAAATATAAAAGTACCTGCCTTCTCTTATCAGATGAGTGAATCGAATTATTATTTACAAAAATCAACGCATAATATTAAACTTGTTCAATACAAATCATTAAAATATACCGATTATATAAAAATGTATTGAAAATATCCGGCAACTGTCAAGAGACGGAAAGCCGCATATTTTGGCCACATATTCCGTGGTGATAAATATGCCCTTCTACAACTTATAGTGGTGGAAAAAATAAAGGGAATACGGAGTATGGGGCATAAAAGAATATTGTGGCTTAAAAATCTCAGGCAGTGGTTCGGGATACCAAATGCGGCGTCATTTATAAGGTTGGTTAAGGAAAAGTAGATTTAATATTTGTTTTTTAACTTCTTCAAAATATCAAAGACGCTCGGTGAACTTTTCTTGTAAATGATACATTTGCCTTTATCAAAAATACTGGACCTTGATCCTGTAGGTATTTTTTATTGAAACTTTTTTTTATAAATGAATCCGTAATCAGTTATAAAGATTTTGAGAATATACCTATATAAATACTTATATTTTATGGATATTCTCTGTTTGATATTTGATTGGAATATTCACAAACAATATCTTTAGTTAGATTTCATCTTCGCCGTAGGTAATCTAATTAATTTCTCGTGAAAGGTTTGCTGTGGATAAATTAAATCGATATATTATTAATAATAATACGTCTTTAGTGGGTACAGTTTCTTATAGAAATAAACTTTCCCAAATCGCCCATTAATTCTGTTCAACAAGGCGATTTCTCATAAACTTCTGTATTCCTACAGAGGTTTTAACATTCAATAGTTTGTTATTACAGACCCTACCCATGATAACAACCTTACCCAATATTCTATTATCTATACCATGCGTGGTGTTTATGTTCTTCACATATTTTATATCTTTATATTGGTTTAGGGATGGAATAATATATGCTTAGTTAGCGGAAAAATCAATGACGACGCGTTAAAGCTATGATTTATCTGCAATGCAAATTTCATATGGGGCACTTACGTACACATTAACACATGTTTGTAGGTACTAACCTTACGCTTACTCGTTTCAATTGTGAGAATTGTTTGGCAGAATGGATAAGCCTCTTTTCCATTCCGTTTTGTGTGATCCTTTTCAGCCCCTCGTAGATGCTGCATTCAATGTCTTCCTAAAGATCCTGCAGATTTTCCCAGCAAGAGCGCCCCCCCTGGAATTTGTGTTGACATTACCCAACGTCACTGAAGTTGATCATGCAGATTTATTGGTCTAGGAAAACAATTCCAAAGCAAAGTAGAGGATTTCCGATCTCTTTCCAAGGTTTCGACTTGATAGACTGACAATTACTGAATTAATTGAGTGCAGATTTGAATGATTTAATTTGAGATTCGAATTCAAAATTTAATTATATAAAATATGCGATAGTAAATTCGAATGCATTCAATTAAATAGTATGCTTCAAAATCGAATTATATCTTGAATAACGAGACTGCGCCAACTTTTTTTTTCACAAATACACCCAGAACTAATGCAGGGGTCAGGATACCGCTTTACAGAATATGTAAAAACCTTTGCAGAATAATATACATACAAAGACCAATATAATGACCATACTGACATTTTTATTGTATCTGAATGTATATTCGAAATGGAAATTGTAAAAAATGATCATAGATACATCCTCTTACGACCTGGGTAGGTATGTATATAGTGGGTATGGCTGGAATACACTGTTGAGGAAATGATGTTATATGGATGATTTTATATAACGCCATTCTAGTGAATTCAAAATTATACTTAATACTCTATAATATGTTGTTTTCTCAGTATTAATAGATTTATAATATTTAATTACATTTATCTATATCTTAATTGGCTGCATACTAAAAAAATATCTTAATCTCTAAGCACGTCCAATTTTTTTTTAACTTCTCTATAAGAAATAATGTGATTGCACATAATATATATAGGTATATATCATCTTTATGTATAAAACAAAAATGAATATGTGTGATGTGTAAATGTTTTAACTCTAAATAAATAAATAAATACATTAATAAATGAATAAATATGAATAAACGAATAAATAACAAAAGAAATAAATGAATTAATAAATAAATAATTAAGTGAATAAATAAATTAATAATAAATAAATAAATAAATAAATAAATAAATAAATAAATAAATAAATAAATAAATAAATAAATAAATAAATAAATAAATAAATAAATAAATAAATAAATAAATAAATAAATAAATAAATAAATAATAAATAAATAAATAAATAAATAAATAAAAAAAATATATATATATAAATAAATAGATTAATAAATAATAAATAAATAAATAAACAATTAAATAAAAAAATATATAAATAAATAAAAAATAAATAAATATATAAAAAAATACATAATCATATTAATAAATAAATATATTTATAAATGAATGAATAAATGAATAAATAAATAAATATGTAAATAAATATCTAAACAAATAATAAATAATAATATTTTGATGGGTCGATGGCGGAGCGGTTAGCGCATTGGGTTAGTAATCCAGTGGTCGATAGTTCGAATCCAGCCTCGACCGGTTTCGTTCACCTATAGCACAAGCATTTATGCTTATTTTAGGGAACGTAGGAAGATGTATATGTACTTGTCTAACAAGGACATATTCATTTAAAAAAAAAATATATGTATATATAAATAAATTAATACACCAAAATGTATCTAAGTATATTGTGAAAAATATGTTTTATCTGAATGTATAATGTATATTATTTAAACTGTTCGTTTTCATCCTGTGAAAAACTCTTAATTGTTTACTGCTAATGGAACAGAGAAGCCTAGTTGAGCTAGTTATATACTATTATTTTTAACAGAACGATGTTTTGTACAATTTGTGAATATCAACAAAAAATGATTTATTTTAATATTATAATATTATTAGTTAATGAAAATCAGCTTTTTTTACCTTTGCCATCTATGAAATGACGAAAAAACTTTTTTTGAACGCATTCTATTGAGAAATTGGTTCGTAAACAATGACAGTTCTTATTCCAACTTCGTCCCCATTGAGATATCAAATTTTTCATAAAAAATTAAAGTAAATTAATATTACTAAAAATTATAGCAAACTTATTTGTCTTATCCTATCCATGTACATATTATTTAAGCTCTACAATTACGTTTAGTGAGCTGCCCCCCTAGACAACGTGTCATTTAGCTCAAGAAACGAATCTAGAATAGATAACTCAATGTATGGAAGTGACATTTGTCACGTGACTGGCAACTGTCACTTCCATACATTGAGTTATCTGTTCGTGTTTCTTTTCTTGAGCTAAATGACACGTTGTCTAGGGGGGCAGGTACATACCTTTTTTGTTTTTTATGACATTTCATAATGTATGTAATAGGTTTTTCTATTCTTTAGACATAAATACCCCATCATATAAATTCATATTTTATTCATGCATTTAATTTCGCGTTCAAAAACATCTAAAAAAATTAGAGTAGAATAATTCTAATCAAAATTTTTTGTTGACGTTGGGGCTATCTTTAGAATTACAGCCGCGCGAAAATGCCGGAGTGTATTTTTCTACCATAAAAATCCGCACATTCGAATCGTTTCTAGATGCTCGAGTATATTTTAAATATAATCCAAGATTAAATGTCCTCTCTCGAATAGGGTCTGAATAAATTAACAAAGATTTATCGACACTCATATTTTAAGGTCTGAAAAAGCGATTTGGGTAATTGGCCTCCACGGTACGGGACGGCAGTACCTATACACAAAACTTTCACTAACATAATAATACTTGCAAAATAAATCCGTTCTCAACTCAGAGACTTTAACATAATAAATGTGCATGTGCCAGTTTTAAATTGAAGGAATTTTTTAAATCTACACGACCTAACTTAACCTAACCTAACGTAGGTACTGAGGTTCTTTTTGGAGTGAACCGCCAAAACCGCAAACGGTGGAACGCTCGGCCAGAAAACGACCATTAAAACCGTTGATTACGTCCGTAAACATTCGTACCATTGGTTATAAATTTATCAAAAATCGATAGCGAGCCTAATGAAAGGCATACATCTCATACCCAAACGCTTTTTACTAAGATTTTCTGAAAAAGTATTCAATTCTTTATTTTTGTTGCGCTTTATTCATTATCTAAATCTTAATCTTTTTTGTCAATTTTTCATATGAATATAAAACAATGAGGTAAAGGCAAATATACTTGTGTTGTTCTTCCTCCACCACCACCCGTTCTGATTATGGGGACTAATAACGGCCCCTTGCAAAACTCTGAAAAAACTCATAAAGAGTCCGGAGAACTCTAAAACCTGGCAGACACTGCACTTAATGTACCAAAGAGAGCTAATCATGTGGAAACAACTAGCTCACTGCTCAGTGATAGTGAAGATAATAGTCCACCGAATTTAAGACAGAAAGTCTTGAAAGCCCTAAAGTTGCTCTTCGTGACTACAAGGTCCACATGTCCAATGTGTTATGCAAATTAAAACAATTGGTGGATACTCCGCTCCTGATGATGGACAAAGTGTCTTTAGAAATTATACATTTTATTATTTTACCTACAAAAATCTAAAATAAAAAACTTATAATAATAGTAATAATGAACACTTCTTTGCACTCTGCGCAAGTGGCTAGTTTATTACCATATGGCAATTTCTTCCAACTAAGCAGTGTTTCAGAAATAAATTTAAATTTCTCCTCTGCTGGGAATCGAACCCAGGACGCCAGGACTTATAGATGATGGTCGTTCTTGCATGTAGACAGACGCGCAGTCAAATTCATTGTGGTTAAATGACTATCTTCATCTATATGCCTTCGCCTTACCAATATAAAAACTTACTGTTCAATTTAAAATCAGCATAGAAAGCACATTTTACACATCATTTTACACACCTCATTACGTCATTACACATTTTCACCCACTACACATTCACATCCCAGTATGTTATTACTTATATGAATTGATTTGCCACACGTAATTGACACTAGGTAATAATAGTTTAACAATTATATATTAAGTCTACTAATTGTAATTTTTTACCTAGTGTTGTTTGTGTGCAGTTTAATTATGTAAATAAATAAAAAATATATATATATATATATATTTTTTTTTAAAACCAATACCTTCGTTTGTGTTGGTCAGGCTGTAAAGGGATATGGAAAAAAGTAACATAGTTCACGTGAAATACAGCTGAAACACGTATTGCTTCATCTAAACGTTAATCGACTATTCGATACGAAACATAATTGTGTGTATAAATTGATTGGCATACAGGAAACTAAATTTCATTTGTTGACATTATTCTATTGATATATTTATCTCTGTTTTCATAGCTACTTTAAAGTGTATCGAAATATTTAGTACCTAACAGGCAGTTGTCATTAACTTTAGCTTTTATTCATAAGTAAATACTTACATCTGTGGCCTCAGTGGTAATAGAAACATGGCCTCCTCAAGAAATCGTCGCCTCTACACCTTATTAGTTGTTCTGCGATGCTAAACAGCCACATGCAGAAATTATAAGTCCTTCTCCACACAGTCGAGCCATCTTCATTTCGTCTCCCAATGTTCCTTTTTCCGTTCTGTTTACTTCCAAAGAGTTTCTTCGGCGTGGACTATTAGTTCTACATATATTAAACTTTTAATTGGTAACAGTTTATAATATTTATGGTTTAACTTTCAAAATTTGACCCGATCAAGTGCTTAAATTACTTGTTACGAGTATGTATTTTGGAAACCCAAACAATTTTGTATTCAAATTATTTGTTATTTGATATGCAGACGTACAGACAGGTTTACAGACATACAGACAATGATAAGTGGGAATATTTAAGGTTTTTGTTATTGGCTTTTTGGTTACATTGAAATTCACGCCGTCGCTTCCAGCGAAATTATCTTGTATTAAAATCAATGAAGATAAATAACGGAGGGGAAAACCCGTCTAATAATATTCTTTTGTCTTGGCCGAATGTTGATTCGGACAATTTATCTGTAAAACTTCTCATTTCACGTTTTCGGGCCCGGCTCAGATTTAAATAAATGATTTATAACGGAAAAGAGAAAATAGAACCATCGATCTCTGATTTATTCACCGACCGCGTTTCTTCACCCTGTCAGGCACTTGAATAAAAACTCCAGAGACGCTCTTTTCAAATTCAAATAAAGAAGTTTGTTTGTTCGTGATAAATTGTGACAATTATCGATATTAACAACTTGATTGCATTTTTTCGAAATTCGATTTGAAACCCATTAAAGGCACTTCTCAAAACTAAGGAGATCGGGACGCCTCCGTTTATATTGTAGAATCGAGTTATACCTAATAATAATAACTGTAATATAATAAACGGTAATATTATATTACAGTTATTACTGCACTGGATTCCAAAATCGTTAATACGTAATTTAGAAATTATAGATTTATCGAAAAAATTAATAATAAAAATGCAAAAAACGGTAATAATGAATACATGTAAAATCGTTAAAGATTTTTTAAACGTTAATATTCGGGAATCAGTAGGGTTGTTAGGTAGTATAGAGACCTCCTCAGAGCCTAAGCCTTTGATATGTTAAGTATCTGGAAGGGTGAACTATTCCCAATTGAAAGCTTGATGAAGCGTTTGTTGCATTTTATTTTGCTCTTTAAAATAATTTACAATTTACGAATTGATCTGCTAATTCTTTTGAGGAAGTGTATAATGGTAATAATAATATTTGAGTGTTATTATTTGTAGTGCTTAATTGTTATTAATATCAATTGTAAATCGGCCAGCGCCGTAAAAAAACGGTCTATGACAATAGCATTTATTTTTGCATAGAACAAAAATTCAATAAAGATAAAACAAAAAAAAATATTTGCTACGGAAACAAAGACCAAAAATTCGAAAATTTACTATAGTACCTATCAGATATAAAACATTTTGAAATCATCTAGAAATTCTATAATGATGTTTCGGGAGCGCTGTTATCTCACCGACTGATGCTCAGTAAAATAAAAAAATGCTTTTTACAATCATTTTAAAATATTGTTTTGTTTTCTCAATTCAGGGTAATAAAATATCGCTTTTATTGTTTAAATATATATTTATTTAGCGTAATAATAATTAATTATATCATTTGGCAACTTTACAAATATTACATTCCATATTATTTTCCTTTTAAATGTAATTGTTTCGGAAAAGTTATATAAGATAGATAAACATTATTATAATATTTAATTATTTATACATGTCATAGTTTATAAAACATTTATATTTACTATTTTTTACATAAAATGTCCATATATTTATGATTTGAATTATTATATTTAGGTACGTTTATACATCATTTACAATAATTTGATTAAATTAATTTATTTGTCTATATATTTTTTTTAACATCGAATACATTTACACATATGCGATGTGGATATAAAACAAAATACAACTAAGTTTATACTTATAATTTAAAACAAATAGTGTGTGTATTATAAAAAATATATGTAATTTCAGTATAGAATGATCTTGAATTTCTAACAATCAATGCGTCAAATTTTATCTTTGAAGCAAAAAAAAAACATGTTTCATTCAACTCTATCTTTTTAAGAAGACAGAAAAAGAACCTTTATGGGGAAACGATAAATCATTTCTTCAAAGCAAAAAGTAAAAGTGGTTGATGTATTTTGCAATGTATAAAAATAACCACTTTTATCATCTGTTGGAGACAATCTAAAGCTATATCTATAATAAAAAGTAAAGACTTTTTGATTCTACATTAATTTAATTGAGCGCGATAGGCCTATTTCGCCTTGTTAGGGCATTATAAGCTAGTTAATGCCCTAACAAGGCGAAATAGGCCTATCGCGCTCAATTAAATTAATGTAGAATCAAAAAGTCTTTACTTTTTATTATAGATATAACATATAATGGAATTCTACCAAATAAAAACTTCATCGATAATTAACAATCTAAAGCATTATAAACTTAGCATGAGGTTTGAGTCTTAGGAAAACAATATTATATATTACTAAAAATTGAATAATGAAAATAGATAATGATGATTTTAAAATATTTTCGGAAGCAACAATTAAAAAAAAATATATGAATTTACACTTAAATGTATAACAAATTAATGAGATCGTATTTTACTATTGTTTATACAGTATTAATACCTACAAATAAAACATCAGAAACTGCATAATATAAAAATGTTTTTTGTTAATAAAAAGAACTCACTGAATTACAGAATCTAATATTTAAACAATCGATCAATTACGCATTGGGCTTAGAGCTTTACTACAGTGGCGATATATTTTGATATTTAATGTTAATAATTTTCAGATTTTAACTGACTTTTTTTACCATCTCGATCATTTCATCTTCGATATAGGCTGTTAATCTATGTGCTATTATTTTTTATTTATTTTTCACATAACATTGAGAACTTTAATTAACAAGTATGTGTACGTCAACGGAGTATGATTGTATGATTTAAAAAAACATGTACATATTTTGTTCAAATATATATGCACCTACCAATATACTAATGAATAACTTAAACTGTTAAAACAAAAAGCAAACGACGTAAAATTTTATATTTTGACTATAACCTTTGTTGAATCAAAAATAGATTTATTGTATACCTACCTACCTATCTAAGTTTATTTTTATTTAAGAGTAAATCGAAATCCTGCGTGAGGTCGACGGTTCGAATCCGGGCGGGGCACTCACCTCTGGATTTTAAAAAAAAATCTATGTGCGGATTTATATCACTAGCTATGTGTAGCCATGATCCAATGTGTCTGGTTCCCCTTTCTAAGGGTTACGAAGGTCAGATGGCAGTCGCTTCAATGTAATAACCAGACTCGCCAATTCCAGGATCGTGGTTAAAGCGTACCCCGATAGAAACGGGACAAAAGCGCTTAGGGGAAAGAAAGAAGTAAATCGAAATCCTACCAAATATGTAAATAATCGCCAATTAATTTAAATTGTGATTTTTAAAAACAAAAATCTCAAATTTATCAGTATCGATACATTTAATTAATTCAAAATTGTATGCATTAATTCAAAATATATTTATTATTATTTTGTATTAATTCATTCATTCCAACGAGAATACTAAAATCATGTCCTTTAACTTACATATTTTAGCTCTTCTTCTGTTTATATCGCTCTTAACTATTTATGCTGGGGTCTTTACAAGTTATTTATAGAAAAGGAATATCTTTTGTAATCCGCTTTGTGACTTTTATACTTAAGACATCTTATTATGAAACATCCTAAGAAACTTTCTTGTATTCTCATTAATTAAGCTAGCAACAAAAACACTTTATCAATCTCCTACACAGCGATTTGTGAAAACTTAGCACAAACCTGATTAGTGTGGTCTGAAGAAAATCAGATTTATCGATAAAAATAATTTGCAATTTAAATTAAAGAAAATCATTGATAAAAAAAAATCGTAGTCAACAACTAAAAATATGGGGCTTCAACTGTAGGTACCATATACCTACCAATACAAAATTATTTTTAAAAATTAAGAAAATTATCTTTCATTTTTATACTTTTACTATTGCGTGGAAATCGAAGAACTGAAAGTACTACAGGCGTAGCGAAGGCTCCCTGTGATAGTCTAGTGTACCGTGGCGCTGTCGAGGAAGTAATCCTCACCATGATTGACGGGCCTCCACGATTGTGGTTGGACTCTTAGTGGTAGTGTTATGAAATATGCATGATCAAGGCCGTAACCAGAAAATAATTTCGGGAGGGGTTTAGCTTAGTGGAACAGTAGAAACAAGTCGCCCCGCGAGCGTATCCCCGTGCGAGTACGTACCAAGCGAGCATAAAGCACAGTCATATATAATAAAAATAGGTAGGGAAATTTGTTTGTAGTGATTTTAACTATTATGTTTTGTATAACAACAGAGTGAAATGGGTGCACCGTATGTAACTGCAGTCTCGTTGTTACTTACTAAAGAAATATCTTCTTTTTTTCATCCCCCCCCCCCTGATCCCCCCCTGGCTACGGTCTTGTGCATGATAGTAGTTCTTGTTTCGTCCGGAGAGCAGCCGCTCCGGGGATGAACAGAACGCTTGTTTCTATAACATTCCCAATGGAGTGGGTTAGATGACTGCGACTTTTCCTATTATTGCGATTTTATTAGTTAGTTGCAATATAATTCATTCATTCATAACATCACGATATATCACACAATGTGGGAAAATCAGTGACAGGTGTGTAGATTTGCATTGCATTAAAAATAAGCACGATACATAAGTGCATTTAGAGTAAATTTATAGTTGTAATATAAATTTAATTTTAATATGTTGAAAATGTTTTTCTTTTCTCTGTTACGAATTTGAACACACTTACATCAAACAAAGCTTTTTTGCTTCACCTTTATACGCCTGCGCAATTGAATTATGTATTTTACAAAATATTTAACTGCATTCAGAAGAGTTCTTACATCTAATAAACAAATATCTCAACAACACATTTATAATTCCATACTTAAATAACTGGATTCAGATTTTATTTATAAATGCAAATAAAAATTGAAATTTTATAAAAAAAAAATTAAATTAAAAAAATAAGGTACATTATGCAATTTCAAAATAAAGTTATTTACATACTTAAAATAAAAAAATATCTGACTAAATTTTATGAAATACACTTTATTATTTATATTATGTAAAAAAAAATAATAAATAAAAATATCAAAAATCTAATTGTCTTCTTTAGATAGAAAGATAGTATGCTAGAATATTATGAATTGTAATTATGAATCGCTTTTATTATTAAATTTCTGAATATCCTCAAACATAATTAAAAATAATAAGTTAAGTACCTACTTGTGAAAAAATATTAAAGACATCATAATTAAAAAAAAAGATTTTTGATAGCTATTAAATGTAGAATTTCAATTAATTGGTCAACGCCCAGAATTTTAAGAAACAACACTTTTTTTGCTGAATAATTATATTGCAAGTCTCCTTTAATCACAAATCTGTTTATCTTGCGTGAATGAAATTCATATAAAATTTATGTATTCAATTTTAAGTATGTCAAATGAGATGCATTTTTTTAATTAAAAATAAATTCATAATAGTAATAATTAATACATAATATCACAAAATTACTAAACTAATAATGGAATGAAAAAATAAATTTAAACTGTATAAATATTTTGCAATAAGTTAATTTACCCTGCACGCATTTGAAGCTATATTAATTTATTTATTTATTTATCATAATATAAAATACAGTTTTGTTGTAATAAATAGGAAGGATAATTTTTAATATTTATACGTTCAATTGTTATAACATAATATCAGTTAATTATAACCATAGTGAAACTATCACCGTACACTAAATAAAAACTTTAAAATTTCGGTAAAAATAATTAAACTAGTCACTGTGTATTTAATTTTTTTTCTATGGCTGCAGTCTGCGCTACCTGAAATTAAAAGGAAACAAAAATTAATCACACAAATATCATTTTTTTAAAGTCATCAACTCTGTTATTGATTTTATTTTATTTTTATTAAACGTTATGAACAATAATGTGTACAACGGTGGGTTTTTTGCCATGAGGAAATTTCTTCCAACCAACCGAATCAACGTGAGGCTATTATAAATAGTGGAGTGGTTGGTAAATTTAATTTATATTTAAAAACAAAAAGAAAGGCAAACACTTAACACAATTAAATATAAAATTCACATCATCAACTAAAGGAAGGAGATAGAGGTAGTATGAAGAGAGAGAGAGTCAATTAAAAGTTATTACCGAGGTATTACAGCTTCAGTCTTTTAGTTGAATCGATTGAGACGTCGTAATATCATCACTTAGGCCATTCTATAGTCTTGCTGATTGTATTTAAAAAGAGGATCTGATGAATTCAGTATAATGAATGGGAATAGCTAGTGTGGTAAGATCAGCAGATCGAAGAGGCAGACCGTGATTCGACGAGAAAATAAACTCTTTCTTAAGATATTCAATATTTCACGGTCTACGATTGAAAACTCCAATAAGAACAAAGGTAGGTACATTTTTTTTCAGAAAATTTAGCAAATAATAATTAGTCATAATATTCGTTGGTTTTAATAAAAAGTAATGGATTTAGACATTTCAATTTCATTGAAGGAAAGAATGATGTTCGTCTGACAAACAAAGCGCGATGCTTCATTTAAGAATGATTATATATATTTTTTTATTATATTTATTTTTTAATAAAAAGTAATACCTACATATTTATTTTCCCGCCAAACTGGAAAGCAGTTTTTTGGCAGAACAGATTCTCTCTTTCACATAATATTATAAATTTCATATAAAATTATTTCATTAAACTTGTCTCAAATATTATAGAAACAGAAACTAAACAAAAATTTGAAAGAAAAAAAAATTGAATAAACATTACACATAATATACATTATAATTATAATTAATCAACAATAATAATTCAAAGTCTATCGAACGCATGATTTCAGAGTATTTTTTATTGTTACTATTTTCGTATCGTCAGACTTTAAAATATTTCTTATTCTAATCGGCAACGCGTTAATAATATGCGGTACAAAATGTTTCCTGGTACGATCTCCATACACGTTGTTTGTCTTAGGTACCTGCAGGGCGCGCTCCATAACCAGCCTTGTCCCATATATGTGACTTTTTTCTGTTTTAAAAGATTCATTTTTATATTCTTCCAAAATGATGCAATGTTTTACTTTATTTTGTATTGGAAGTATTTTACATATTTCAAATAATTTTTCATATTGGCTATTACATGATTTTTTTGTATTATTGTCCACCAACATTTTCAAGAAATTGATTTGAATTTGTTTAATTTTATTGGTGTGTGTTGGGTACGTTAAACCGTAACATGTTAACGCGTAGCTGACGATCGAGTCGACCATAGCATAGTACATAGAATACAGTTCAAAGGTTATGATTGGTGATGAAGTTGTTTTGTGTTTTATTGTGAATCGTCATAATTTTTAACATAGTAAAATTATAATAAAGGGTGGTTAAATTTTAAGGGCCGATGTTCAATGTGAACCACACCTAAACGTCAAGTTTTTTTCTGGATTTCATTTGACATTTCTCAATTTCAGACTAACTCAATTTGAACCATGGAAAGATACATGGTTCAGAAAGGTCAGCAATTTTCGAAGAAAATCATCTTCAGTGATGAGGCACATTTTCACCTCAGTGGATTCGTCAATAAGCAGAATTGCCGCATTCGGGCGAATGACAATCCAAGAGTGACTGTCGAAAAACCAATGCACCCACAAAGAGTGACTGTTTGGTGCGGTTTATGGGCTGGCGGCATCATCGGGCCGTATTTTTTCCAAAATGAGACCGGTCAGGCAGTTACTGTGAATGGTGTTCGCTATCGTGAGATGATAACGAACGAATTGGAAGGGAATTGATATGGATGTGGACGATATGTGGTTTCAACAGAACTGTGCCACTTGCCACACAGCTAACGAAACAATGGCTCTTTTGCGCGAAAAATTTGATGGCCGAAAAATCTCACGTCGCGGCGATGTCAATTGGCCGCCAAGATCATGTGATTTGACACCGTTGGACTTCTTTCTTTGGGGTTATTTGAAAGAAAAGGTGTACGTCGATAAGCCAGCAACAACTCAAGAGCTAAAGGATGAGATAATTCGGCACATTAACGACATAGAACCGCAATTATGCCTCAGCGTCATCGAAAATTTGGACCATCGGATGGAGGTGTGTCGCCGCGGCCGCGGCGGCCATTTGGCCGATATTTTGTTCCATACATAATTGAGCCATACCAATATTATCGTAATAAAAAGAAATGTCAATAATTTCCTAAATACTTTGTGTTTTATTCAAAATCAACATCGGCCCATGAAATTTAACCACCCCTTAGTATAAAAATACTTAAAACGATTCATGAAAGTAAATTAATATTCCAGGCGACTAGTGTCCTGATGTATAGATTTTTTTGAATAATAATAGACGCTTCATTTCGTCTACATAATCATTTATATTTATGTAAGTATTAAGACCGTGCTTCGATGAACATAAAAAAAAATATTGAATTACCTAAAGCGTGGGCATTATCCCTCGATATTGGCTGAAAGTCTTGATCATACGATGTACCATGGACTGGATACATCAGAGCCACATGTTGACTTTCAGGAGGTACTCCACTTTCTCCTGGACCCAAGCCATCCACGTTGTTTGATCCTATCATGTTACTGCTCCCATGTCCAGTTCTCACCTTCTCTTCCTCTATACTCTTCTCAGTGCTTTGGTAGTACACGCTGTACACGCTGGCTGCACAGCGGATCTGTACGAAAAATATATTGTAAAAAAAAACACCAAAGCAAAAAGGAACGACAGTCAAATATAATATATTTCATACAAAAATATCGTTCGATGAATACCTACCAGAGGCTTTTATTCCTAAGAAAAAAACTTATCCCTATATACTACTCATAACGCACGTGATACTTTGTTTGAGAATCATCTTCCTTGTTTGATTTTACTTCATGGAACTCATGTGACTTTGTTTTATGTGTATTCATTTAATAATTTAAATAATAGTTTTGACCTTAAAACTATTATTATTAACTTCAAGCGTTTGATAGATGCAAGTCAACGATCATTTTGAGATGTTTTGCTTTTTGCATAGTGGATTGTTTCTTATTTTTTTTTTCTGAAGCATGTTTTAACAATGCACTACACTGTGAATATTATTTATTGATTTACTTATTCTACATAATTATGTTGTTAGCATCTATTTTTGGAGCATTAGAACTACTATGATGATTCTGTCTATATGTTTTATGTGTATTCCTATGTTCTGTTGGTGTTTTTCTTAATAAACAAATATTTATATAAAATATATTTTTGATTGCTTGGCACTTTATTCATTTCATGGTGTTTTTTTACACTCAGCATAGCAGATTTTGAACTAAAAAGATATATGTACACCTATGGTTTTGATGATGAATGCAAACAAAAGAATTATGAAATATTTTTATCATAGTAAAAACCTGAATGCCGACCAAGTCAAAGGTCTAATAACAAAATACTTCAATATTAAACGAATCAGAACTTCAGGTCGGTGTGAATTGTTTAGAACAGAGCTTCATTAAGTTAATCTTAGATTCTAGTTAAAATTCAATGGGTATTTTATATACAAAAATAACCCAGTTCATTGGACATAACAATTGGATAATGATCGACAACATGGACGGAAACTATAAAAATGCACCAGGATTAAGAGACTGAAAAGGATTTTATTGTATTACAGGTAAATACAATAAAACATTTTTTATGATGGTTAATAAGAGATATTAGATATATTGGTGGGAGATATAAAACAGTATCTACATATTTTAAACATGCTTGTGGCTTCAGAAAGGCAGAAATGGAAGAGATTGCTGGATTCAGGCAAGGGTCACATATTTTTCAACAAGCTCCAAATTAACTGAGTATAAATTTATTAATTTTGCATTATACATAATATTTTTCAATCGCATTTCAAGTTTAGTTTGACATCGTATTTCTTAGCAAGATACTTGAAAAGTTCATATTTAAGAGTAATAAGTATTTGATTTAAGTTAATTCAAGGATGTAAAATGCAAATCAACCATGATTATGAAATTTTCCTTTGAATATACTTGTCTAAAGTGATATCTCTCTGTGTTTTACCTTAAGTTTTCCAGTGAGAAAGTGCTGAGAACTGACTAAGAAGTGTATTCCTAGAACTGCCGTCTGGAGCCCCTCGGAGTTTGTAAACTCTGGAGACTTATATCTCTTTGTGTAGCTTGGATTTGCCTGAAACAGAAGAAAAAAACTTGCTAAGTCGGTGTGAAAGATTAAAACAGAAATCGTCTGTGAATGAACATAAAATAAATACCTATTTTGTGCAATCGTAACAACTAAATGAATAAAGTAATTTAAGACAATCATATACCTACATTTTTCTAATTTAAATAGTAGTATCTACTTGTATGAAAATTACATCTGAATAAAAATACTAGCCCCAAAATAATTTATTGACTAGTGGAGTGTTATAAGTAAGATTATAAATATTATATTTTATATGCGTAATAAATGAAATAATTTTAAATATAACTAGTTGCATGTAACACATGAGATCCAACTGTAGATAGCGATAGTATGTATAGTTGAAGAATAAGTACCAAACTATAAACCCATAAATACAAATTATTTAATATTTTAAGATATTTGGTTTTCTATACAACATATGTACCTAGGTATGTATGTCAAGATAGGATAGTATGGAGGTCAGTCCTTAGATCCTACCCAGAATGTGAAAACAGCATGATGGTATGTATGTATGTTTGGAGATTAGTATCAAATTATTAAGTCTTCTTAGATAGTGTGAGTAGGCTACTTCCATACAAATTGTATGAAACAATGTCGTCACTAAATTCAATATTTATAAAATTGTTGAAAAAAATTTGCAATGTGCTAATACAATGGCAATATTTTTTATATAAAATTAAATTTTCTAGTTGGGGTGTTTCGGCTTTTTTCGATATTTTAAAAAAAAATTGGAAATATATGCAGTTAAACTCATTAATTTATCATAAAAAAAATATTTTTCTTAATAAAAATTGTTTGAGAAACCCTGTATTTTTAAAAAAAAATAATTTGAGATTTTGTATTTGTCTATGTTTATACCAATTTTCAGCGTTCTAGCTTTTACGGTTTCTGAGATATATGGAAAAATAAATCAAAATTTCAAAAGTTGATAACCCCTGACTGAAACAAAAATTCACAATTCTGAGTATAAAAGTTTTGTAGGCTTGTAATTTTTTATATATTTTAAAATTTTGGGATCTGTTAATAGTGCGGATCAAAAGTTATAAGGGGGGGACAGACAGACACACACACACACACACAAAACTCACATAAAATGTTCTACTCCGAATTCTGAGAAAATCCATGTACGGGAACATATATGCTGCGAGGCCTCTAGTTGGTGCTTAATAGCATGCAAAATGTCCACTACACCATACAAAATTTTCCTTCGTACACGCATCTTGGCTTAATAATGTCGATTCATTAATAGAAATGAATTCTCATGAACGAATCGACAGTTGGATGAATCAAAAATCGTTGGAATTGATTTTGGTATTTTTTTATATTTATTTTGAAAAATCATTAATTTGTTATAAGCAACAAGTTATTGTTATTAATAAAAAAAGGCGATAGTACCTACAGCATTCACCATTAATTTGATTGCATCGCATCGAAAAAATATCTGTGAATATATGAGTAACTTAAGCTCTCACTTAAGTTACTCATACATATATTCACAGATATTTTTTCATACTGTCAATTGAAATGTTGTAATTTTTAAAAACAATGAATAGCTTATAGCTTTTTTATTAATTTTAATAATAAAAATAAATAATCTCATACCAATTTATTATATGTTTATAATCTCATACCAATTTATTATATTTATAATGTTAAAATTTATATGTGATAATTTGTAATTTTTCTGGAAAACAATAAAAAAAATGACAAGCCATATTTTTTTTTTTTTTTTAAAAAAAAAAAATATAATAATATTTGAGTTAGATATTGAGAAATACTCAAATATCTAACTCAAATATTATGGACACTGAAAAAACAATGTAAGGGAAAGTTTCAAACATTAAAAACAAAGTTTCTTTATTAATTTTCAGAACGAACTTTATTTATGAAAAATAAAATATGTTTGATTTTATTTTTCTTCACTCAATCAATATAAAAGAATTTAAAGGAAGGTAATCAATAAATGAAAATACAGCTTCCCTTCTACATAATGTTTTAACTTGGTTATCATGTTAACAGACCTATTTTTATTTAATTGTATATTTTGTAGTGGAATTATTTTATGCTGTCACCGTTAGTGTGGTATAAATAAGAAAAAAATAACTTAATTAAAATTACGCAAAAAATAATCTATAGACATAAATTTGAATCAATACATATTTTATAAATTCTTTGTTTTTTCTCGGAGTGAATAAAAATAAATAATATCTTTAAGATTGGTTATATATTTCCTAGATATTCCTGGTGAATAGTCGGACACCCCTTATTTCAACCGGAAAGAAAGGGCATTGATGAAGCATTTTTTTTAAGATGAAAAACACAAAAGAGGTTCTGAAAGATAAAAAGACTACCTACTCGGTATAATGCGGATTAAATTAATAAGAGAGTATACTATAATCATGTCAAAGAAAATTCTAAAAAGACCTCTGCTCTTTTGTATGATTATAATTATTGCTCTAGCTACTCTAGCCTCACAGGTTCTGTAAATCCTCAGAACGGAATTTATTTATTTATTTTCTCTCAGAAAGTTACAGCTATAATTTATTTAAAATCATATAATGATTCGGCGTATAATTTGTGATAGTTCATATTAACCATATTGAATTATAAATTAGCTATAAACCACTTGTTTTTTGAGTCACTTCGCGACATGTTTTGGAAGCGCTGTCCTTCCATCGACCGACGTGTCGAGACTAACATGTTAAATTTGTGTGTATCTGTCTGTGAAGCGAGGGAGGTGGCGGTTGAGGGTTGTTTGGGTTAGTGGGGGGAGCGGAGTATTGTGTAGTGTTTTTGTTTTTGATGGGAAATATATTAAGTATTGGAGAAGTGTTATGAAAGGTATGGTTATGTGATTAGTTTGGATAATGTGGCTAGCAAATTCTGTGAAATTATTCTTGTTTAAGCATCTTCTGTGTTCGTTAATTCTTATATTTAGGTTACGTGAGGTCTGTCCTATGTAGTGTTCGTTACAGTCACCACATGTTATTCTATAAACTCAACTTTTTTATTTGATATTATTTTTAGTTTTAGAATTTAATTTAATAATGTCGCGAAGTGACTCAAAAAACAAGTGGTTTATAGCTAATTTATAATTCAATATGGATAATTTATTTATTTTACATTACATTTCTTGTATAAAAGCTGAGCCAAAAGTGCTTCCTTAAACTTAAATTAAAGATTATACAGTAATTGATTACACTGTTGAAAAATTTATAAGAAAATACACGATAAAAGAAAATTTAAAAAGATAGATAAAAACACGAAGAGGAATGACTGGATACGCAGTCAGACCAAACTGACCGATGTGGTTGAGAGAATAACCATGCAGAAGTGGAGATGGGCAGGTCATATATCAAGAATGACCGACAATAGATGGACGAAAAGACTGGTTAAGTGAAGAACGAGAGGCGACAGGAGACCACAAGGGCGACCACCTAACAGATGGATGGACGGCATTAAAAGATTTGTTGGACCACAGTGGATGGGAGTCGCACAGGAAAGGGAGGAGTGGAGAAGGAAAGGGGAGGCCTATGTCATGCAGTGGGATAACACAGGCTGATGATGATGATGACGATGATAAAAAACTAAGATATGCACATATGCATACAGTTAACGAGTATGTTTCAGGATGAGGAGGAGGAGGAGGGATCTTTAGTGAATGAGGAGGGGATTGTTGGATTATGTATTAGAGTTTAAGAACATCTTTATCTGTTTTTGATAATGTTGTAAAGTGTCATGAAAAATATTTGTATGTTTGAAATATGTATTAATATCTCGCTGAATTCTAAACATGGGTGAAAAATATATGTTATTAGTGTAGCATACTGGTATGTGGAATAAATTAAATAAAAGCATTTTTCAGACCAAGTATTAGAATAAAATCTTTTACTGTTATAGATATATATGTAATAATTAAGACGCATCCTTTTCCAGATTTTACCAAAGTATGTAGATAATTATTATGTTCATAAATTATAGCTGCATTTAAAACCTTAACTCATCCATGTTTCCGATTTGAATTCGTAGATAAGTGCATTTGTGGAAATCTTGATCATAACGAATCAATAGAAAAGTGGTTTTTTTTTAAGAAAACATTTTAATACATATTATATTAAAATATACGAGATTTTTTTTTATTATTTTACATTCTTTTTTTCAATAATATTACAAATAAATTTATTAAATACATATGTAATCATTATAGTATGGTAAAATTGTTGCATTACTTCATCAAAAAGATTAAAACATCTCACATAGTTCAGCAATGAGGTTCACCACCCATTCTGAATGTAGTGCCTTTTTTGGTGAAACGAGACTGGTGTGTGGGTAAACATAGATGTGTTGTTTTCCCTTTTATAAGGCAATGCACATCCGCACACCTTTCGCTGGTTACCCCACATTGTGGGATATGCCGTGATGGTATGAATATGAATGAATATGAAAAGATGAAAACCTTGTGCTTGATTTTTTTTTTAATTTTATTTTCATAAAAGTTTTACATCATAATAATTGTGATCACTATAGCCTACAGGCTATCAGTGAGTTTCCCATACAAAAATGTCAAGTACATATTACATTCCATTAAAATCATGAAATGGGATACATGTTTTTTATTTAATTACTACTTATAAATGAGTCAAATGTTTTTAATTACTTTCTACAATATTTTTTTTAAACAATGTTTGAGATCAGATAATAGTTACAATAAATATATAGTTATATAAAAAAAACAGTAGAAAACGGGCAATTCGAAACAATTTTGGTCATATTAATTCATCCATCATTACATACACCAGTTTAGATTTTGAAATGTTTTTTTCAGTCTATGATCGTCGTATCATTCACCTTCTGTCATTATTATGAGATTATTTAAACCTCTAGTACCACAATATTTAAAAATAACGTCATTGTCCCGTCAATTAACGGTTTACTCCTTCGATCTGCTGAACGTGCCTCACTAGCCATCCCCATTCACAATACATAAATGTCCAGCTCTTCTTTTCAAGTACAATCAGACTATGGAATGGCCTAAGTGATAAGTTACGTCGTTTCAATCCATACAATTATTTAAAAGTAAACCAAAAATACTAGAAGTCAAAGAGTTTCTGAATATTCCTTCTTTATCTTTTCGTAACCTCTTTATTTTCCTCATTGCTATGATCAGTGTTATTATTTTTGTTCTCACTTTGTGGTTTTTTCTTTATTTCTCGATAAATACCTACTATTGTACCACTTAAACTTACGAGACTTGCTTAATGGCAATAAACCCGCCTTTGTGCCTTTTTACATAAATAAATACATACAAATAAACAAATATCCTTTAATAAAGAAAACATCCTCACGTGTATCCTCATTGCCTATTACAAATGTTTGTGCCGTAGGTTACTTAAATCGTTCGTATCCTTTGTCCGTTGTCATTGGTATGATGTTCTTGTCCTTACTCTCACGGCCCGACTCCTAGCTTCCAGATGTCGTCACTGCTCTACATCGTCCAGTCCTTTGCTCTCACGATCCGAAGTCGTCACTAGTCCTGATCCTCTTCTAGTCCTCCTAGTTCTTTCTCTTGAAGTCCTAGTTCAATCTCCCCGAAGATGATCTGCCTTCTGCGATCCCCGCCACAGTCCAGTCCACGCTTCTTCTTGTGATTCCAATCGTCTTTCTTCCAAAAACGATCGTCAATATGTACACTTGTCGTCAATATATTTTTTTCTCCGAAAAAAAAAATGATTGCTGTCGTATTTTTTATCGATCTTTTTTTTCAGCTTACTGTTCGCGAAGTTTTGTCTCCAGACTGCGCCAATATGGAACAAAGGGTGCCACCACTTTTTGATCACGAGAGAGAAGAAGGACGAACCAGACCGTGAGGGATATATATATTTACAGGATCGGAATTAAGTTAAGTGCAATATTTTTCTTTTCTGTTGGTATCTTTTTTTCTAGAATATCATAATTGGTATTTTATTTTTTAAAATTTTCCTCTTAGTTGACTATCTTTTTATTTATGTTTTATTTATTTTTGAATATATAAACAAATACATAATACATATGCCTTTTTCCATAGTCACTTTATATTCACTATGGTATTTGGTTAGCAGAAATTGCTTGAGGCCAAAAGTAAACCACAATATTTTAATTCGAGTTCCAAACTAAAAAATGCTTTCTTATTTTTTTGCTACAGTCTTATGATACAGCCTTGTCAGTCTAAAACTTTAACATATGTAGTAAAAAATATAAAAATATATGAAATGTGAATTCTTATGTACCTAAATACATATTTTACAATATTCCTTTCTAATATGTGAATAATATTACGCAATATTCTTTATAAATATACCCAAGTCCAAATGTAAAAAGTCCTTATCGATATGGGAGTTCTCCTTGGAAATGGTTAATATAAATTTAAATATGTAAATATCCATCCAAGGCTTTCTTAGATAAATAAATAAACAAAAACTGGAACGTTTCAAGAAATTCGGAAAGATATTCAAAATTCCATTAGGAAAAATAAACTTTTTGTCCCCAGACTTAAACATAGCTTAGGCAGTCATATAAAAATCGATTTTCAACTACTTACAAATAGTTTATTGTGTACGTCGGCACTAAAAAACAGCTGTATTGAAAAATGAGCATGGTTAGAATACTGTAGAGCCAAAGAGTTTATGGATATATGTAATTACATTGTGATTCCAGACTGTTTTTGATACCTCCAAGCTCAGAGTATCTGCCAAAACATTGGTTAACGGATTCCATAAAGGGCATACGTGAATTTTGGACGAGAAAAAAATAATTTTCGGCTTATAACAAGATAAATTATGCAAGTAGGATCTTGGGGCTCCGTGAATGATGTAGAATACGATACGTTGGACTCCGTCATCGCGTGTTCCCAAAAGGATTCTGGAAGGACATCATGGGGGGAAAAAGGAATGTGGGCAGGCCGAGGCTACGATGGGAGGATAAAGTTGGAAAGGATATAAACCAGCTGCTACGAAAACAGAATTGGAGGACCACAGCGGAGAGCAGGTCTGGAGTTGGAGGCGAGGGTTGATGGAGTCCAAATATTTTCTGTCTTAATAATATTAACAATTGTACTGTCGTCCATACGTTCAACGTGGTCTCTCTAGAAACAGTTTCTGCTACGTCCCTATGTTGTGATGTCCTCGACATCGCATATAGACCTGATTGCCTAATTTCTGATGCGTTAACTGAGCGTTCTTCCTGCAATGGAGCATTTATTTCAGCCACTCGAAAACATCATCTTCTTTTTGTTCTATTAGTCGGCTTTATTCTATTATAAGGTCTTTGATTCTATCCCATATTCACACGCCGTGTTTATTCGGATTTTGATAGTATTTATTTACATATAGTTTATTGGACTATATATAGTTTATAGTACTAAATAAACAATGGGTATACGAGTATGTACTATAGGTAATGTATTGAGAATGTGATCTATTTGATTTTTCCTTTTGCACATTTTTGCTAGTGCTATGATCGTAGGTACATTATTTTTATCTCAGATATTGCCTCGAAGTCAATGAATACAGTTTGAAAATCTCTTCCGCCATAACGGTGATGGAAAATATTAAAGACAAATAATAGTATAATACCCGTGTCTAACCACAAAGCTATTTTATGGTTAAAACCTCATTTATTTTCCTCAGATTCATTTTCATCCTTTCAAAGTAAAAGGAAATAACTTTATCTTGAACAAACTTAAAAGAAGTTAGATTCATGCTGCTTACGATAATTATTATTATTAAAATGTCATCTACAAACAGCTATCCATCTTTATCGGGAAAAGCAAAGAAAATTAGTTTGTGTCTTATATTATGAACTTTCAGTATTTATTGATGGTAAGAAAATTTACTTTTTATAATACTAAGGAACGAAAGTGGCTTGAATGACGGACACTCATGAATAAAACAAAATAGTTAGAATGAATTCGTGGCTTTAGATATTTGCATAGTTAATTAAACAGACTTTAAATTTATGTTATTGTTTAATTAATGAACAATGCCCCAAGTTGTGAATCGGCACAGTTTGCATCAATAAACGCCTTTAATTATCTCATTAATTTCTTACAACGTGGTGCATCTTCAACATCAAAATCAACCTTCAAAAGGATGGTTGGTCTTGTTAGGCTGAATCAAGGATGGATTTCTTGATTCAGCCTAACAAGAAACTACCCTTTCCAGAAACGAAAGACTCGAAAGTCTGAGAAATAAAAGATGATTTAGCACAAGGTTTTAAATAATATTTTATCATCTGTAAAGAACCTTGCATGGCTAAACGATTGAACTATTGAAGGTGTCTAAATATTTGTATATTATCTATCAAAACAAAGATTGACTTTTCAATAAAACTTATTTACTTTGTTTTTTTTTTTGAGAATGCATAAGTCCTTGTGACAAGCATAGGTGAAAGAAATCGGTCGTGGCAGGATTCGAACTCGCGAACACTGTACATATTACAAATACTGTGCGCTTACCGATCTGCCACCAGCCATCTCATTTAATAAGCATGATTCTTCCGCATGTAAGCGAAAATAGCTTTAAATTTACATAATGATGTACCTACAATTTTTCAACTGGATCGCATCAACAACTTTTTGTTAGTATGCTTAGTTTGCA
The DNA here is from genome assembly GCA_963576475.1 of Molanna angustata. Lineage (NCBI taxonomy): Eukaryota > Metazoa > Arthropoda > Insecta > Trichoptera > Molannidae > Molanna > Molanna angustata. The sequence goes on along the minus strand of OY754971.1, from coordinate 7,850,201 downwards.
AAAAAATATTATGCAAAATCATCACATATCACCGATTCGATATGAAAAGTAATTTAGAGGGGCTGATGTATCCTCCCCTTTCTCTATCGCAGATTCAGATCAAGGTGGAGGAGTATTATGAGCATCAGAAGAAACGTCTCCGAAACTGAATAATATTTCAATAACAGTTATCGTTTCAGATTGGCAACCTTCCTACCGTGGCAAACGAGATCGCTATCTAGCACTAGCTATTCAGTTATACCAAAACATTTAGCATATAATGCATACTTGACGTAAATAGTGGAAAAAAATCGTACGGTTTTGAAATGTTTTGCTCCGTAGTGCAAGACCTCACCATGATAGTTAAGGATTATTACTGCCTCTAAGGTCATAATCTTCATAAGGCGAAGTTTTTGCCAGTAGGTAAGTTGTGAGGCGATCACAACACACAATGTGAATTTTATTTCATTTTATGTAAATATTTTGAATATTGCGCTATCTCCGTGAGATCCACGTAGTTTTTTCAACATGGCTCACTTCTCATATGAAAGGACGAATGGCGAATTCAACATATATTTTCACTTTTTGTATATACATAGGTACAATTCAAAGTCATTTTTTTTTCGTATATACAATTTTGAATATTGCAAATTAATTCGAATGTTTTGCTCTTCATATTGGCAAAGTAATATTAATTATTTATTTACTTTATCTTTATACTATTTTGTCATTGCTTTGTAGCACATTTTAACAAAGTATTTTAGGTTGAACGACTTTGAACCTTTCACTTCTTCCTTACAGAGGAAGAAGCGTTTTTACTATTGTTTATATTTTTATTTATTTATAATATTTATTTAGGTAATCTTTGAGACTGGTGTTTGGGTAAGCACGCATGTGTCGTGCTTCCTTTTATAGAATAATGCACACTTGCACACCTGACGCTGGTTACCACACATTTAGAGATGTGTCTTTATGGTATAAAATCTTTATTTATTTATCACTTCCTTGTACCCTGTGTAAGTAAGTAGGTACCTATAGAGTTTTTTTGCCGAATGTCATTTTCTTTCAACTTACCATTGTTTCTAGCCCAGAGAATGAATATAAATAAATTTATCCTTTGCTGGAAACCGAACCCAATTTGATTCTGTGCAATAGTTTTTATTTGCTGGTGTCCTACCAAATATGGAAAGTCGATATTAGCATTTTCTATTTTAATCTTAAAAAAAGTAAAAAATTGTATGATTAAAAAAAATACACTAATTTTAATCCAAAACGATTATTGATTTTTTTGAAATCAATTTTTTTTTTAAACTTAGCAAACTGTAACTGAAGGGCACAGAATAAATAAAATATGTAATATATAATGGAAAATATAAAAATTCTTTCAGTGGAAAAACACGTTATAATAATATGGAAATATTTTTACATTGGAATCAATTGTAACTAATGTAATTTACTTAGCAAATTCAAAAATAAAGAATATATATTTTTGTGCAAGAGTAGGAAAAAAAACGCATTTTGTTTAGGTACTATTACAAAGAAAGTCAGCCGCAGAAAACCGCAGTTCAAAGTTTATTAGAAAATACACTTGAAGATATAAGAAGCAGTGTGCATTTATTACAATAATATTCAAATTCGAGTTTAATATCTACAAACTGTATACGTCGTAGACAACTCTTCCTGAAACTTCCAAAGAATATACCTATGTAGGTATTTGTATGTTGTTTTCAAGAAACAAAACAATGTTTCAACAGTTCTGTAAAGAGCACCAATGAGACGGTCTTGCTGTTAATAATATAGATATTATGGAGGTATACTGTTTACTACTAACTTTAACATTTTGTGTGTTCTCTTGTGTGTTGAGTCTTGGTTAAATAAATAACACAGTTTACTTCGTTCAAAATAACGAACTAAATTGTTTTGTTTCAAATTAACAACGAAAAACATTTTGTTGAATGAAAATATATTTTTACTCTGCACACTATAGAAAAGTGGAGAGTCATGATTTTACAATTTTTAAGCGTATTTTTTAACATCAATTTCTCAACGGGTATCATGTAGAGAGTGCACAATGTGAGTTTCGTCGTGGTGTGTTTGTATGTATGGCGTACGACATACGGATTATCCTTTATGTGTCCTCTTTACAGCCCAAACTGTAAGTCCGATCGACTTCATATTATGTTATCATATTATTCATATTATCATATTATGTGTAAAGTGCATAGACCTAGAGGTGCTTAGTTTTCTATTGATATTCGTTAATTTCTTCTCTATGATTTCATCTGTCCAAATTTTCAAAATGTTCTCACTGTCGGGAAAATCGGGGTTTTTTATACTGTTTGAGATTTAAAAAAAAAAACAAAAATACACTCATCAAAAATGCATTCAAGGATTGTCAAAATTTAAAGAAAAAAATTTTTGGTCTGCCATATCAATGTGAAATAAATTTCATATTTGTATGAAAATTGAGTGATCAACTACATATTGATATTGTATGTGTCTATATAGACAAGTGTATTTTTTACTCTCCACTTCTATCTTCCTCAAGGGGTAAACAGTGAGAACCGAACACCCCATTCTTCACACATACATCTTGACACATACATCGGGTCATCAACATTGATACACTGTCTCATACATGCTAATCTTGCTAGTTATAAAATTTTCAACATGTCCGTTTATTGTTTTTTTTTGACAAATCATTTTTAGTATTCGTAATTATATTATTTTTTTCACTGCAGCATATTTAATAGAAAAATGATACATACTTAATTTACTTATTAACATAGTTTTAAAATAAGCTTAAACCATTTTTTTATCAGGGTAGCATAAATGAGGAAATAAATTGAATCAAATGATGTGTATGATGAAGGATCAGTGGCAGTGTATTATTATAAAATTATTATCTTCTGAATACTTGGAATGCCGTCACTGAAACACCAGGAGTTCATGCTTCACAGGAGATACAATCCTTTATTATAAACTTTGGAGAACTTTGCTCAACTTACAATCCATTCAATTATCAATTTCTTGGGGCCTACAACGCAGTGAATAATAATAATTAATAACACGTTGAAGTGAAATTAGAACGTTTATAAGAGTTTGGGGTGAAATATGTGAAAATAATATTAACATAGGTGGTCATAACTCACACAAAATATAATATTCTATTTATAACTATTTCGTACGTTGTAAGTTATTTATTGATAAGTTAAATTGTCTTTAATTTAAAAAAAATATCCCGAAAATAAAAACTCTTTTCCGCAACAACGTAATAGATTCCATATGACTAAGGTATTTATTTATAAATTTTATGTTAAAAACAAGTGTAGGTACAAATACTGTTTTATTGAACAACAAAACCGTATTTGAACAATAGAAAATAGTCCCTTTAAAACAATAAAATAACAATCGAATATTTTTTTTAATTGCATATACGCAAACATTGGATTTTATTCCCTTTCGGGAGTCAAATGATATTTTTATTGACAAACATTTTTTTTCAACATCTCAATATAGACGAAGTTGGGATATTGTAGAAGAACCAGGAACTCGAGGCACCTACAGGGCTTACGACCTGTCATCGGCTGGTTTACGTGATTACTTTATGCGTTTGCGCAACGTTCATCAATTATGCCTTCTTATTGAGTTCCCTTATGGATGTAATTTTTGAAAGTTCTATATATTTGAATAGTGTGTAACATTTTACCTGAAAATAATGCATTATTACTATTGCCATCTATGGAGTAACGGAGAAACCTTTTTATAACGCCATCTATCGAGAAATTATTTTTATTTGTAAACAATGAAAGCAACAGTCCTTATAAATGAGATGACGGTGTCACATGCAGATGTTACCCATGAACTGCGCCAGAAATATCATTTCATTTTTGGCTTGTTTACCTACTTGTACCAATGTGTATGTAAATCGAATATTCTTTTTTAATTGCATATACGCAAACATTGGATTTTTTTCCCTTTCGGGAGTCAAATGATATTTTTATTGACAAACATTTTTTTCAACATCTCAATAGAGACGAAGTTGGGATATTGTAGAAGAAGGTGCCTGTAGGTGCCTCGAGTTCCTGGTTCTTCACCAATATCCCAACTTCGTCTCTATTGAGATGTTGAAAAAGATGTTTGTCAATAAAAATAAAATAACAATTAATGGATAAATATTATTCAAGAATTATTCGATAAACATATGTAATTTATTATTTATTACAATCAAACTTTTAACTGCAGTAAAGTGAATTAATTAAAAATTATAAAAAAAATATTTACGCATATTAAATTATTTTTTAAATCCAACATTTATAATGACAAATGTCCAAATAAATTGTAAATAAATAAATAAAACCTTATAATGCCTATTGCATAAAGCAAGCTATTGCACAAAATCTAGTTCATTTTTAAAATAACATGAGTCGTAAGTAACGAGAAAAAAATAACAACAAATGGTCGTAAAAGATAGAAAATTAGGGCATGAAATAAAATAAATTCTGTATAGAAATTTTCTGTTAACATTTTTATAAAATAGTGAAATTATTATAACAATTAATTATTAAGTCCATTTTGTATTTACCCATATTATTATAACAAATCCGATGAACACAAAATGAAGGGTTGTCACAATGTACACAATCCACATTTACACAATAAGTAGGTACCTACATATTAAATTGATGTTCTTATATGTACAAGTATACACCATCATGCCGTGTCCCTTGTTATTTACTCTAAGGGTACAGAAACCAATTTGATGTAATATGAAACCGTCATCCTTCCGACATGGACAAACATGAAGATATTTTGTTATACCAAACAGTACATAATATTATAATCAATGTACCGAACAACACTTTAGTCATTATACAATTACTAAACACCAAGTTTTCAATTTTGTATGCTCAAATATACAATTACTTAATTATTTCAAACAAAAATATCGTGTGAGTTACAGTCAACATAATAATATTATGACGTATAAAAAAATAAGTAAAGCGTGGTTCACACACCTAGGTATTTGATTCTAAGGCCGGAGTGTTTCAACAAACACTCAGGATACAGAAATATATAAAAATACAATATCTCGTGTTTTATGAAAAACTTGATTTTATGAAATGTTTTCTCAAAAAATTTTTTTAACGAAAACATGTTTTTGCATGGCAAATTAATGTGTTTTTTTTTTCATTTATTTAAAGACATTTCATCCATTATTGAATGTTACATGCCTCAAGAGTACAAATAACAATAAAACATAGCAAAAACAAGAGGAGAAAATACAATCGAAACATCAAATACTCAATTGGCAAATATGTAAATACAAATAGATCAAAATACAATTAAGTAGAACACAAATGCAAATGAATGAAACATAAAATTCCTCCCCCACACGAAGAACTCGATTTGTGTTTAACTTTCTATATTTACATTTTTTTAAATATGGATAAACACCGAAACATTATAAACTAGATAATTTAATTTTCTATAAACTTCCCAACTTTTTTAACAATTTTTGTGAAAATTTAATTTAGTGACGACATTGTATCATTTGAATGGCAGTATATGTACACAATATCCACGGGGACTCTCAATAGTCTGATACTCGATCTCCATACATACATACCATCGAGCTGTAAACATATACGGGATACGAAAAATGGACTGACCTCCACAATATCCTATCTTTACGTACATGTTGTGTATAGAAAACAAATATCTTAACATATTTAATAATATGGATTTAAGGGTTTATCGTTTAGTATGTATTCTTCAACCTTCAATACAATCGCCATCGACAGTTGGATCTCATGTGTTACATGCAACTAGTCGTTGTATTAAATTTTAAGGAAATGGAGAATGTTTTGGTGTTCAATAAGAATATATAATTCAATAAGAATTTATTGGATCATCCAAATGTTTTCCAGAGGTAGATATAGAAGGTATACTATTACTTCTCGAAATTGCATCTAGACCACTAGAGTACATATTGAAGCATACCAACATGAAACAAAGCCTTCACATAACAATAAGACGAACAAGAGTGCAACGACCTTATATTTGATCTCACCACCGAACCGTACCCAAAAGTCTTTGTGAAGATCCGATCGATTTGATAAATGGTGTTTACTCAAGTTTCCATATTATATGTTCGAATGAACGTTCATGGTATCGATTTCTGGCCGCATTTGCACTCAGGGCTAATGGAATATCCCCAGTTCAGTCGATCTTTTGAATGGGGGTTCCATCCCCTATTTGTATATGCAATGTGACTGACGGGGATGTTTGATCATAAATGATGTCATCAATACTATTTTCATTTACGGCTGAAATGTTTGATTTCGTTAAAAGCAAAAAGTGTCATACGTTACTTAAATGCAGGTTTAAACCAAACGTATACGACTACATTATTCAAAGTGCACGATGATAAGTTTGACACAGTGGTAGGTATAAATTAACTTTTGAAAAATATGTTTTTTTTTCAAAATTAACGATGTGGCTTTCGTGGGTGTTTATATAGGAAGTGAAAAGTTTGCATAGTTAATGTACTTAGCTATGCAAACTTTTTTCAAAGTGGTATGTACTTTTTACTTTACCCGTGTTTTCGCTTCAACTAAAACATACGTTTAATAGGTACCTATCTAAAACGAGAGATTCGTAGAAATGGACATTTTTCATGTTGGTTTTGCTTTGTTTTAAAAGCGAAACGAATAATTTAAGCGATATACATATTATGTATATATAAAACTATTTACATAGTTACCCTAGTATTTCAATTAACATAGTTTTTGGGGAATAATAAAACTTAATCCACCAATACCACCAACACATTCATATCCGAAAAAAAATCTACACAATATGTGATAAGTGATAAGGAATAATTGTACAAAAAAATATTTGCAAACCACAAAAATATGTAAAGGATTATCAATTTAGTAACTTCTTTGTTTGTGATTTTATTTGTGTATCGACAGGAAAAAAAAATCTCAGTTTTTATTACATATTTTTGGAACACATCGGCCTTAGTGGCTCAGTTGGTTGGGAATCTGACTGCTGATCCAAAGATCCCGGGTTCGATTTCCGGTGGAGAAACAGTTTGTAATTGTGTTTTCAGTCTGGATCTGTGAGACGATTTATATCGTAAGTCTCCAGAATGTGAAAACTTGTTATTGAGTGCGTGTTAAATTACCTAATATTTGACATAGTACCTGTAAGTTGCCCGAGAAGTAGGTAACTAATATAAAATAAAATATAAAAACACATTTCTCAAATAACACAATAGAAGAAGCTCACACAAACAGGAAACATACTAACTCGTCAAGAGGTGGCTGAAGTTTGGAACGTTCTTGGAACGATCGAAAAACGTTCGTACGCCGTTATTACGAACCATATTACGTTATTACAGATACTATATACACTGACTATTCTAAGGCCTTCGACAGAGTTAATCACAACATCCTCCTTAACAAACTATACAGTTTGGGCATACACGGTGATCTTCACCGCTGGTTTAGATCCTATATAACAAATCGCCACCAATCAGTTGTTGTCGGCGGACACAAATCAAACTTTCTAGCCGTTCCCTCAGGTGTACCGCAAGGATCCCACCTTGGACCACTTCTTTTCAATATATATATCTTTGACATCGGTAACTGCTTATTACACACACAATACGAATTATTCGCAGACGATATGAAAATATCTTCTATAATTAGGAATCACAACGACTGCCTCAATATGCAAGCTGATCTTGACAGACTTACGGACTACTGCCTGACAAACAAATTGACTATTAATGCAGACAAATGTTACAAACTAACCTTTACCCGCAAACAATCACCCATAACTTTTTCCTATAACATTAATAAAGTTTCCATAACACCTTGCGACACTGTAAGAGACCTCGGTATAATCATGGATGGGAGCCTTACATTCAGCAACCATATAGATAAAATGATAGACAAGGCTTATAGAACTCTTGGATTCATATTCAGAACCTGCAAATCTTTCAAGAACATAAATACATTAAAATCTATATATTATACCATGGTTCGACCAATACTCGAATACGCATCCCCAATCTGGTCCCCAAGATACACAACATACAAACAACGCATTGAAAGAATACAAAGATTGTTCATTAAATACTTAAACCGTAAAGCATACCTCGAGTTCCCCAGCTACGACTGCGCGAGAACCTATTATAAAATCGACAGTCTCGAGAATAGACGCACAGTAAATGATATGATGCTTCTGTACAACATTATAAATAATAATATCGACTGCCCCTCAATACTCAATACCATTTCATTTAATATTCCTACTCGCAGAACTAGACATACACATTTATTCCACCTTCCAATTCACCGCACCAATTACGCACAAAACATGACTATTCATAGAATGTGCGATACATACAATAACAGATTTCAAGAGTTTGACATCTTCCACCTCAGCTCCACAACATTCAAATACTCCATACAAAAGAAGATCAATAACCACTTATTATAGGAAACCTTGACGGCATTTATTCTCTTTTTTCCTTTTAGTTCAATATTATGTTTTAAATCATTGTTAACTTGAAATGTTGCTCTTACCTACATACCAACCTATGATCATATTTTATTTTTTTATTTTTTGCAAACTTGTATTATTTTATGTCAATCATAACGACAAAATGTAATAGGCCTTAATACTTGATGTTACTATTGTATTGTACTATGTCTTAACGCTGTTTTTTGTCCAACTTTAACATAAATAAATAAATAAATATTCGCTAAAAGCGGGTAGGTCTAAAATACAAAATATATTTTTTTATTATTATTCATACATACCGTCAATATTACGTACCTATTGATGGGGTAGGCAGAGAAAACCGAGCGCCATACACGATTAATTCAAATTTAAATAATAAACACAATAGGAATTCATAAACATACACACATGCATACATAAATACATTCCATCATGTTGTGTACCTATTAGTGGGGTTGGCAGAGAAAACCGAGCGCCAGACACGATTAAGTCAAATTTATATAAAATATACAATAGGATTACATAAACATACACACATGCATACATATAAACATTCCATCATATTATGTAAGTTGTTTTAGTTAGGTATAGATGATTTTATGCCAAAAGCGTATAAAAATCCGTAATTAATTCCAATTTGTGAACAAATACACGTAGGTTATGAACAGTAGCAGGTAGGTACTATTAAACACACACAATTAAAAAATAGATTTTGATATGTAAGCAATGTCGCATTCACAAATTACAATCAATATTGTCCTTTGTTGAATTTCAAAATGGACGCCGTAGAAGAATGGGGAGTTTTTTTTTTTAATTTACATAATACCTACCTTCCAATATTACACACACATACACATATTATACGTGTTGACCGTCGCGTCGCTTACAAAACATTACATTTTACATTATGTATGTTATAAAGCTAAAAGAATAATATTTAGATATGGACAGAACGGAAATAGAATACCAGATGTGTGAACGCCTCTTTTTTACATAAATTTTATATATAGGTAGACCCCAACAGTACTTGCATAGGTATTATATTTATGTGTAAAAAAAGGTACTTTACTCTTTTCAATTCTGATACATAATATAATATATAATAATGGTATTCATGTAAAATTTTGGCAAACGCGTTATGCCCTACTTTATTATTATTATTATACAAATTAAAATATATTTAATACGACCGCAAACAAAAAAGTATAAACTATTAGTCTGAGAGATAGCAACGTTTTCAATGAATCATTTTTAATGGCTGTTTTTTGATATTTTCTTTGTATATATGTATGAAAAAGGTAAATCTGGGATCTGGGAGTGGTTGCGTTTACCAGTGCGCATCCGCTTTATAAATAAAAATTTAGGATTTTAAGATTATATCAATAAGACTTGTACTTGTATATTATTTAATTTAATTTTGGGTATTGAGTACTTATAGTTTTAGTGTTCGAGAGAAACATACTCGGAGATGGATATTCGGACCTGTTAAAGTTAACGGATATTGGAGAATACGACGCAACGATGAGATCTACAATATTAATAATGAACCCAACATTATAAAGGTAATTAAAATAGGGAGGCTGCGATGGGCAGAACACGTGGAAAGAATGGGCGATGAAAGAGTGCCAAAAAGGATCCTGCACACAAAGCCACAAGGTAGACGAAACGTTGGTAGAACCAAGCTCCGATGGCTGGATGCGTGCAACGGGATGTGGAGGCTGTTGGTGTAAGGAACTGGAGCGGAGCATGTCAGGATAGAGGGAGATGGCGAGGAATGCTGGAGGAGGCCAAGGACCGCAATGGGCTGTGGAGCCATTGATGATGTTATTTAATTTGTAATTTGTACTTATATGTTATGATAGGATAAAGAATATGGACATCAGACGAGAATGCAAGATTGAAAGAGATATTGTGAATAGAATAAAAATAAATGCTCCGTGATGGTTCGGACATGTAGAGAGAATGAACGATGAACGCCTGACAAAAAAAGCATACAAGGCAGAAAAGATTGGAATGAGAAGTCGGGGCGACTTTCGGGCAATTAACAGGTTCTTTTTCAAATATTCATTAAAATGCTCCCAATAACAAGTTGCCATATTCCGGAGACTTAGATTCGATATTAGTCCAAACTGAAAACACAATTCAAAACTGTGTCTCCACCGGGACTTGAATCTTTGAATCAACAGTCACATACCCAACCAACTGATCCAAGTAGGATGACAAATAAAAGACAAGACAATGATATAAAGATAAAGACAGGGCTTTTATGAGATCCTCACTTTGTTTATTGATTTTTTTACAAAAAGATTCCTATAAAGGCGCTATAAAGGCTTTATTTAAGAAAAAAGCGACATGACCCAGCAGTAGGATGCGTATGTTGATAATTTTTGGATATTGTAAATGAGAAGTGATTGTTGATTTTTGATTATCTTTTAATGGTTTTAGTTATGGAAGTGGTATGTTCGTTGTTGTTTGTGCGTGTGTGTACATGAGCGGAAAGTGGATCTGAGTCGCAATCAAATCTATATAAATCTATATGACCAATTTATATATGCGTTTTTCCTTGTTCTTCATTAATTTATTGTTCTTTGTCTTTTTTCCTTCACTGCTTAATTATAATGAGGTATAAATGTGTACATATGGTTGATGCTGGGGTTCGTGTTGCGGGGGTGGTTTGGGGGGAGTGTGGGAGAGGGTTGAGGTTTTGTAGGCAGTGTTCTTGCAATGCGGGACCTTATTTTCTTCTAAAGTTTTCTTGGGTGACTCCTGTAATACGACCCTAAGCGTGACTATGTTTTAGATATTGTATATCACAACTTGTATTTGTCCAGTCATTGACTGTCTACTTTGAATAAAGTGAAATAAAATAAAATTTAATATGTAAATACATATGTAGCCAATAACTAATTAGATAATTTTTTTTTATTTTATTTTTTATTTGTTTGGAAACTTAACAGCTATACATTTATAATACTTAATTGCAAATGAGAATACAAAATAAGAAGCCAATTATAAAGTTTCACATATTTAAATTATTATATGTTATTGATGTTGGGTAGTCATTGTAAGATGGTGAGTGTATGTGGGGGAAAGGGAAGGGTAATGGATATAGGAAAGCGTTGATAAAGAAGGGATGAATGTTTAAGGAAAGTAGGTTTGATTTTTAACCAGTAATATTACCAATAACTGCGCGTAATTGGCGTTACATCGATGTCTCTGTGGAGTTAAATATATCAGATATCAATATTTTTGCTTTTATAATAGCTACACACGGCCTCCCCCTACACAAGCTTTGTCAGCTTTAAGAGGGAGGCGATGTTGTATAAGATTATGTTATGAATGTATTATATTGTTATATTATATGTATTTTTCTGTATAGTAATAAATAAATAAAAAAAAAAAAAATACGTACCTATCACCCATATTAAAATAAATAAGCACTGCTTTGTACTGGAAAGAAAATTATTCTGTTTATCCATGTTGGTGATATGGATCCGTAGATATTTCGAGTGGAAACTGAATGGTCATTTTTTTCTGGACCATCAAACGAACTCGTAACTTAACTCAGCAACCTCATTTCACTAGTTGAGGGTATAAAAGTTAATCGTGAGGCGTGGATCAGACATTTCGTGGGTAAGATGATGATAGAAATATAAAGACTGGCCGTTGGATGGATCTTATGTGGTTATGACCCTTTTAACAACTTTTATGGAAAATGTTATGACCAGTCTGTATCGATTATGACTATAAGATGTAGGATGGAGGAATGGGTGTCACGAGTAAAATGGAAGGTTGTATCAGAACTTTAATACATACTTTGGAGGGTTTATGGTATTACTAAATGTTGCCTAGGTAGATGATATGAAGAAAAAATATGTCAATTTCATGAACAATATTAAAAAAAACTATCAATGAATCAAAATAAACTTCGAAATAAAATTCAAATGATAATCATACATATATAAAAACATAGACAAACTTGACTCTACGCAAACATCTAGACCAACTAGACAGACCGAACAGGCTAAACTCCTAATACCTAGACTCAAGACAACTTTTGGACAAAGAAATTTCCTGTATTTTGGAGTCAAATTATACAACGAACTACCTTTAACACTTAGACAAAACAGTAACTTGAAAATATTTAAAAGAGACATTAAAATTTAGATTACAAAAAGGGCAGAGACTATATTAAAAATAAATTAATCACCTGAACTCTGAAAATACTCCCATAGTTACTAACCAAAACTGAAAACTAATAAGACATCTATACACTGTCTCAGAACAGGTTTTACCTAGTGAGGCAGTTTATGACAATAGTAAAATATCTGGTAACTATTATGTAACCTAAGTTAAATATATTATAATGCATTAAAAAAAAATTGTTACTAGATTTAAGGAAAAATTGTATTTTATATGATAAATAAATAAATAAATATATAAATCATTACTTCATGACAAAATACAAATGATTTTCATAATATGAAATCATAAATAAATAATGTTTAATGTTTTTCTTACAGGTACTACTCCATAAAAGATTTCATTAAATTTATAAAAAGGCATAAAAAATATAAGAATTTTTTGACTGATATTACAACTTACTATAAAAACATTATGATCCAAAACACTTAGTAAGTGTTTTGGAACATTTTTTATATAATAATAAATAATTAATTAAAATTTATAATATACATAATGTTATGTAAAATTATAATGAAAAATTATCTGACTACCCAACTTTGCAACTGTTCATTATTTAAATTTAAAAGTACCTACCGTTTTTAAAAAAATATTTTTAAAAAATTCGCTTTCTTTAAATACGTAAATATACTTTATAAGTTAAACAATAGAAAAAGGGAATAGAATAATGGGCTATAATTTAATTTTTTATAACATTGTTGATTATATTGTGTTTTCTTGTTTTTATGTAATTGAATCGTTTAATATGTACTAACTCACTTTCTCAGCACAAGCATTTTATGCTTTTTGAGAAATGGAAAAAATAACATTGTATCTACTGACATGCAAAGTATTGTATTATACATTGTTTTTTGAATGATTAAATAAAAAAAGGAGAGTAACGCCATGCCTTTTTACGTATAGAGAGTAATATTGACAAAATATAGTGTGTCAATTAAGTATCCCATTAACACATTTTGCACAACACTATCACACATAAAATAGAGTAGTGTGGTTGAACCAACTCGATACAGATTTAGGACTCGCAGCTGAATTTAATCATTAAAAAAATATACATAAGATATAAAATTGACTGATTCGAAAATTGTATTTAATTCATTTTGTATAATTAATAATTCTGTAGATGTAATTTTTTGTCACATTTTTTAAATGTCTCCTTTACACACGAGTGCTTGTACTCTGGTAAAGCGAAACATATTTTATTACTGTGCATCCTTTTCTGTATCTTACGATTGTATTATTAAGATAAAATATATTTAAAAAAATCCCAGCAAGCCAGCTATTTTATATAATAAATAACGTTTAATGCTGAGAGCGAGATGCGTACAATTGAATACAATAATTTTTCACCGTTTAAGATTCATAAAAATAACATAAGAATTTATTATTGTTTGTAGAAACAAAGACGGAGAGAAAAACGTGAAGTATTCGGATAGCACGCATTTCCTCAGCAAACACATGCCGTATTCTCACTATAAATCGTACCAAATTGTTTGTCCTTGTCAGATGAATGTTTCATCCCAACAAATAAATACAAATTCTGAGATTTCATCCTTTTGTGCTAAAAGAGAATCTTTCTTTATTCAAGCACCAATCGCTAGGACAGACTAGAGCTTGTTAAATGCACAGGTCATTTAAAGAAAAAATGTCGTAAGAGCTGTCAAATTTAACATTAAACGCGAAAATTTTCAACACAAATTATAATAAGTAGTAGATAGGTATTAAAAATAGTAAGTATCATCATACAATTAGGTACTTAAATAATATGTTGAGAAATCTAATTTATTTCAAAAATGTGATCAAATGCGAATACATATAAATTTTTCCTTATCTCAAATGGCAAAGGTGTTGATTAAATTATTCCTACAACCAATTTCCATTCAATTCAAAGCAACTCGCTCACGCAAGTCGCTATTATCATTAATGACTAATTAAACTTATCTAAAAATATTAACGGGAATGGAGATTTACGTAAACATCTTACAATTATTTCGTTGTATATTATTACATCCCGTATATTTTCGGTTAGGTTTAGTTAGACCTTAATGAAAATAGCGACTCGAGTGAGCGAGTTGCTTTATAAATTGAATAGAAATTGGTTGCAGTATGAATTTTATTATATATTCGTATTTGTCTAGCCATTTGATCACTTTTTTGAAATAAATTATACTATTTACTATTTTTTATCTTAGATTATATCATATATACATTTTTGCGTTCAATGTTAACTTTGACAGTTCATCCGACATTTGTTAAATGACCTATGCGTTTTCTACGGTCTAGTCTAGGACAGACCGTGTTAGCAGTTTGGCAAATTATGGTTTTACGTTTTCACATTTTTATAACGTGGTCGTTGATTATTAATTTATCGTGTTATAACAATCCGTTGAGGGTCTCAGCATTACGTTGTCCTTCTGCAGCTTATTACGCTCAAAATATAAAGATTTTCACAGATTTTTTCACTTAAATCAATCGGAGGTATGTCACGCTTTTCCACTCACGTCTGTAGGTACTGGAACAGGCGCTATAAAAGTTGCATTAACGAAAAGCGTGACCCATTTATTTAAATGATTCATTACAATTATTGTAACGGCATTTCAGTGGCATTATAATAAGAACTGTTATCGAATAATTATTCACAGTCTTTTGCTCTTTGATCCATCAATTTAACAGCTTTCCATCATGCCGCTTATTTTCCATTGATATGAGATATTATGACCAAAGCAATAAAAACTATTCATTTTGTTTTACTTCATAAATTTTTGAATTACAACAGCTATACGTCAGTGTTACATAATATAATATAATAGTTTAGCAGCCAAAGTCTCCGCTGAAAGTCCATACCAACGGTTGCAAGATAAAAAATATATCGTCATAGTATAACATGTTTATGAAACAGATTACATAAGTATCATTTCACAGAAAATATTAGTTTTGGTTAATGTCAACAAATAAATTACATTCTGTACGTATTTTGTTTTCCATACAAAACTTGCAGATATATACCTACGTAAGGATAGGATAGTATGGACGGCAGTCCTTTTTTCCTACCCAGAATATGAAAACAGCATGATGGTATGTATGTATGTTAGGAGATTAAGACCCGATGCACAGTCCTAGGTAACTAAATACTAAATCCTAACCTCACTGAAGTATTTAGTATTCTAAAGTAAGCGCAATTGCATTGCAGAGACATCACTAACTATATACCTACTACGAAAAACTTTAGGTCGATGGCGTAACATTTCACATTATTGAGTACGAAGAAAAGAGATAAATAGTTTTCTATAGGTTAAGACTGACGTTTAAAATGATTTTTTCTTTTCATAACACAATCTCATGTACATGACAGCTCGATGTCACGATTTTTCTGAAATTCCAGTAAATTTTCGTCATCTCGTATAGATCGCTGAATAATCTGTTTGGTATTTGATTTGACGAAACTACCAAATACATATTTGACGAAATTGCTAAAATAATTATCCATCAAAAGCATCTTGTATTTTATTATTAAACCACTCGTAAGGTCCCTCGTGATGAACCTTACTTTTTGACAGTTCGCAAATATTAGTTTAGGCCAACACGCAAATGCTAAGTATTTAGATATCTCTGCAATGCAATTCTCATTCAAAACTTCGTAGCATCCTCAAGTTAGGAATTCACGTGGTCTCCTAATTTAAGTGAGCGACTGTGCAATGAAAACATGGTTAGTTTTTAGAATTTAGTATTTATGTAGGACTATGCATTCTGACCTTAGTATCAAACTATTGAGAATCCCTGTAGATATTATTTAGTGTAGACCAGTGGCAGTCCAAGCGGAAGGCCTTTATCCAATACTAGACTCAAGAGGAGTAAGTAAATTAGTATATAGAAACAAGAGCATTCGAATAATTATTTTTTTTTTCACACGACTAACTTGTACTAAAAATAAAAGAACCTTAAATAGTTTAAAAACAAGAATATTCAATCTAATAAAATAGATAATACAATCTTTCTGAGTAATTTTGGTTTTCAAATCAGTATTTTCTTCAAGTGTGTTTAAAAAATAACAACACACCAATTCCTTCTATTGATAAACGAGAAACAGTGCAAAATATTTTGCTACAATATATACAAAGTGAATCATGTTACTTGTGTTATCATAAGATAGCAACAAATGTATAATTTTATTCTTGAAGTTAACATTCAAACGTTAAGAATATTAATGAAAATTTCATTAATAAAATTGATGTCTCGCTTTACGAGATGAATAACTACATAATATTACTGAATAAGACTTTATTACAATTTCCATTTTAACGGCGATAGTATATTATTTTTACATTCATGAATAGTGTCCATAAAATAATGGATGCAGAATACATATATTATTATTTTATTTTTAAAATATTCTTAAAGTGTTTCAACGTCATCTCTTAAAGTAGGTACATAATATATTGAATTATTCAACATCATAAGTTGGAAAGATACTATTTGATGTGAATTTTTTACTTTTTTATATGTAGTGAAAGTTTATTCAAGTTAATAGATACATTT
The DNA here is from genome assembly GCA_963576475.1 of Molanna angustata. NCBI lineage: Eukaryota > Metazoa > Arthropoda > Insecta > Trichoptera > Molannidae > Molanna > Molanna angustata. The sequence goes on along the minus strand of OY754971.1, from coordinate 7,832,945 downwards.
TTACTTCACTGGTAAATGAATCCATGTGTTCACGTCACGTATTTGTGGGCCTGATATAATATTAATGGCTTCATGCAGTATTTCAAATAATAATATAATTATAATAATATATTTATTTAACATAAGAAAAGAAAACTTACAGAAACAATACACCACAGAGACCACTCAGTATTTATATAAAAACAAACAAAAAAATATACAAAACAAAAAACATGATACACAAAAAAAAATAATAATAATAAACCATAGGTGCACCCTGATTGGCATCATTCCATCACTTTACCTATGTCTATCTTACTAGGAATAATTCCTGACAGAAAATTTCAATTTATTTTCACTACGCTTTTACATCATGCGATAGAAATTTCAATCGATTGAATTCAAAAAATAACATAAACATCAATATAAGAAACAAGAAGAAAAACATTTTTGCATTAACAAAATGTAAAACAAAGCATAAAAGCCTTAGCAAAATATAAATATATGAGCATTAACAAAATATAAAATATAATAAAATGTACTAACAGATGTTTTTGACTCAAATATAATATTATTTTTTTTTCGCTACTCCCACCACCACCCGCTCTGCCTATGGGGACTGTAATCGGCCCCGTATAATATGTATGTTTAACATATAAATTAATTTTTAAAATAAAAGACAGAGCAGAAATATTTACACTTTTTCATATAAAACGAGTGGGTTGTGGCCAACGCTATACTCTTCGCTACCAAGTCACTCCACAAAGTATTAAAATTTTGTTTGGAAATTTTTCAGCATTTTTATGAAATGAGTTAATATATTTTTGATATAAATATTTTATTATGAAAACTTGATAAATCTTCAAAATCATTTTATGAAATTGGTGAGCCTTTTTAGCAATTTGAAAATACAAATATCAAATTTTTAATTCCTGAGATTGCGGTCACTTTAAAATATTTGACAGTGAAAAAAAATGGGAAGCACTATTCAGATATATTTTTAAATCTAATGGTGCCTAAGCGAGTATTAGATATACAAATTCGCAAAATTTGAAAATAATCGAATGAGTTCTTTAGTCTATAATCGATAAGGATCATTTTACAAATCTATTCAAAACAATATCATTCCAAGAAGACCTAGGTATAACGATGTTAAATTTTCAAAAAAAGAAATTTCAATAATTTGTCGCATGAGAATTGGTCACTGTCTAATTACAAGTCATTTAAATAAAATTAAAATAGTCGATAGTGATGTATGTGAATGCAATACCGACATAGAAACGTTGGATCATCTGTTCTTTTCGTGCCCAATCCAGTCTTCTGGTAATCTTTACAACGAATTTAGTGAAATCTCTAGACCTTTTAACGTTGCTCACCTCCTAGCTCTCAAAAACAATAATGTGTATCGTAAGCTAATAAAATTTATTGTTAAAAATAATATCCTTCTGTAATGTACTTTTTGATATTTTATGTTTATTTTTAGTGTTAAGTGACTTTCTTTTATTTGATACTGTTCATAGTGTATGTCTTGTTTATATTTAAGTTTGAGTGTTCTGAGAATACAAATATGGCACAAATCATACAATATTGTGTGAATTGCCTAATAATAAAAATAAAATAATAAAATTGCATTGATTACGTGTTCCGGAGCGTATTTTATTTAAATACTGTTGGATGGTGCAAAAAGCGGTCAATGGAAAAGCTCCATCATACATAACGGAGTTATGTATACCACAGCGGTTAACGAACCGGAGGACGCGGCTAAGATCTGCAGCAACTGTCGTTGGACGTTTAACTGAAAAAAATCGGTGTCACTACAGTAAATTCAGCGAACGTGCTTGTGCTGTAAAGGAACCGATTCAGTGGAACAATTTACCACCAACCATAAGAGCAGTAAATAGTGAAATAAGTTTTATAAAACAGTTAAAAACTCATTAATTTAAGAAAAGTTTCTGTGTTTAATTTTAAGTTTACATGTAAAGCGCCCTTGAGGTGGTTTCACAAAAACAGCGCTATATAAATAAGCCAATTTTATTGTATAAAAACACGCCAAAAATAGCACATTACATAAAATAGTACAAACACACACACACACACACACACACACACACACACTCACACACCCTCACACACCCTCACACACACACACACACACACACACACACACACACACACACATACACACACACACACACACACACACACACACACACACAGACACACACACACACAGACACACACACACACACACACACACACACACACACACACACACACACACACACACACAGACACACACACACACACACCTTTCAGAATACAATATCAATACTAGGTGAAAATCTGCAATAAAAAATTAACCTGAAAAATTGCTGATTCATAGCTTCCCACTATATCCCCTTGGGGTAGTGAATAGTCAAAACTTTTAAGACAGACCTACCCTTATAATGGAGAGTAGGCGGTAGGTTTATTCCTTGATACACAAATGTTAAACTTTACAAATCAAAATCTAAATAAAAATCACACTTTTAACTTTTTTATAACCACTCACTGCCTATGTTAGTAGGCGTTTTTTCTTAAATTTTGAAAAGAATCAAATCTCATTTTATCTCGAAATCAACCGAGTGTATAAATATCTCGCGAAGAATAAAAATGAATTGAAATATATTCGCGTATATCTTTCTGCGAAGGGTGGAAAAATAATGATTATGTATTATATCAAAGATCTGCATATTTGAGCTCAGCTACCTACTTATATGTTTCCACACCGTCACCTCAACACGTGTCGTTTAATGTTTACTTTATTTCATTTACAACCAATTTTCGTTACAATGAATTTCACGCTTTGAGAGGAACCATTGAATTCCACACATTGAGGGGATGGTGAACATCTTTGGTAGAATAACTACTTTATTTGTCCTACATATGCGATAGTCGCAGAACCCGACAAAGTATCAAGGGCAGCCGCAGAACCCGACGTGGCATCAAGGGTAGTCGCAAAACCCGACGTAGTTTCAAGGGCAGTTGCAGAACCCGACGTAGTATCAAGGGCAGTCGCAAATCCCGACGTAGTTTCAAGGGTAGTCGCAGACCCCGGCGTAGTTTCAAAGGATGAATACCAGCGAAAACATTTTGAAATAATTGAACATTTCAATAGGTACTGTGTTATTATTGAATATTTTTTTAAAGTTGCATATTTTTTTCCCTCTCGGAAGTCAATGATAATTTTTGACTGGTTATTTAACATCTCAAAAGAGACGAAAGAAATATTCGATTTACATATTATATGCATTGATAGGTACAAGTAGGTAAATTAACAAACCGAACATGAACTTATAATTCTGGCGCAGTTCAGGGGTGACATATGTGCGAGAGCATTGTCACCTCACGTATAAGGACTGCTGTTTTCGTTGTTTATAAAAACAATTTCTCAATAGATGGCTTACAAAAACGTTTCTTCGTCACTTTATAGATGGCGATGGTGTTTTTAAGCTTATTTGCAAACGACAATTTTCTCATTTTTAATATGGGAACTAAATAAGATGGAATAATTGTTGAACGTCGCGCAAGCGCATTAAGTGATCACGTAAATCACCCGATGACAGGTCGTAAGCCCTGAAGGTGCCTTGAGTTCCTGGTTCTTCTGCTATATTCCAACTTCGTCACTATTGAGATGGTAAAAACTGCGCTATGAGTTTGGATTTGTTAGACCACTGTTATGATACATATCCATAATTTCGGGCTTCGTAGCTCAGATTTGAGCTATAATATAATAGTAACCAACACCCAGACATTCACTATAAAAAAAATATGACGTGAATTATTAAAAGTAAAATTTAACATCAGTCTTTTTGTATCAGTCTTTTTGAAAAAGAATATGTTAAATTGCACTTGAGGCTTTGAAAAGATTTCCACATTGCAATAAACCTCCCTTTGAAGACGGAATGTAGGTACGTATTTTTATTTAATATTACATATGTTTCTTTTATCATTGTCACATACTTTGCGTACAGGAAGCATATTTATAAATGAAAGAACTTACATTAAATTTTATATGGTAGGTGTGTGAACATGAAGAGCTCAAAGGGATTCCAACATTTTAAGATAAAAAAGGGTTGTGAATTTTACATATAGATACATATTTCGATCATCACATTCCCCAATAGGAGTTTTCTGTAAGTACATATACAGGGGTATTTATTTATTTAGCTTCGGAAGTCTACGTTTTCCATTCTCCTCATACGCAGTACAAACATATCTACATATTCAAAGCGAAGAGATTTATCTCCGGGGAGAGAGTTCTGAAGATTTTCAAATGTAAAAATATGTTATAGGTATAACCCGCAGATTCAAGGCAGCATATTGATATTAATTTGTAAAATATTTTGTTATTACAATATTTTTTCGTAAATCTCGTATTTTCATATACCAACCTAAAAATAAAATATTATTTGCTCAAAAACATAAAAAAATATACTAAACAAAATACAAAAGTAAAAATATATTTTATTCCTGGCGCTATTCATTAGTTAAATCTACAGAGATGCGAAATAGTTGTAATGCTTCACCCAAATTGTCAGAATCAACGATTTTATTAGAATTTGTCACCCAAATTGCCAGAATTAACGCTTCTATAAGAACAGTCGTAGTAATTCGCCAAAATTGTCAGAATCAAAGCTTTTCTTAGAATTTGTCACCCAATTTGTCAGAATCAACTCTTTTATAAGAATAATTATGGAATAAGATGGGTCCATGACAAAGCGGTCAGCGCGCTGGGCTAGTAATCCAGTGGTCGCGAGATCGAATCCTGTCTCAACCGATTTCGTTCACCTATACCACAAGCATTTATGCTTAATTTAGGGAATGTGGGAAGATGTATATGTACTTGTTTAACAAGGACATTTTATTAAAAAAAAAATGTAGTGCTTCACCCAAATTGTCAGAATCAACGATTTATTTAATTATTTATGAAAGTTATTTAAGTACGCATGAAAGTAAATTAAATGCTGTGGAAATGAGGTCCCTTATGCGAATGTGTAACAAAACAATATATGATAGAATAAGGATATTTTGAAATAGATATTGTGCGTAGAATACAGATAAATGCTTTGCTTTGGTTAGAGAGAGTAAACGACGAAAGTCTGACAATAAATTAAAGAAGGCTGAAAACAGTGGAATGAGATGTACTCGCCGGCAGAGAAAGAGTTAGCATGATCATATAATTTAAATTTTGAATTCAGAGTAATAGGAGAGTACATATTATGTATTACGCAATGCATGGATGTAAATGAGGCAAAACATGTATGTCGAGATAGAAAAGTCTGGTATTCGGTTCTCACTGCCTTCCCCAAATAGGAAAACGGCATGATGATATGCATGCAATTATTTACACTACTTCTCAACAGACTGCTCCAACGTTAACATCTCTAATAAATTATTAACAAGCCTTAGATTATATATACAGATACCTAGTCAGCGCAATGAAAGTATGACAACAAAAACTAAGAACAATGTTCTGAGTTTCACTCGCCCGGCCGTATACGTACACCTACCGATACGCACACCTACATTATTACGTAGACCAACCGATCGACCGCCTCACACACACTTGTAAAAAAAACTTGCCTCACATTTTAATTCGAAATTTGTACTACACGCGGCTTCTGTACCTTATAATTCTATGTAACAAGTATATAAATGGGCTATAGGCGAACGAAATCGGTGAAAGCATCTTGGTTAAGGGTTCGAACAGACTATCACTGGATTGCACTGACAAACTGTTTAAACTGGTGTAAAAATAATATATGTAATCTGATGTAAATTATAAAAAATAGATAAATAAAAAAAAATAAGTCAGTATGATGCATGATATATCTACTACCCATCTACATCAATGATTGCGATTCAGTCGTTCAAATCGATAATTAAAACATAGCATTTTATGTATACAAAATAATATTAAATAAAGATATTCAAAAAATATGTACACATAAAAGTCAACCGAAAATATTTTTAGATAGAAATTTATTTAAAATATTATTGAAATAAATTTTTATTTGCTGAATTAGTGGCGAAAATTGCATTTTACATCAATAGGTACGTACAACTAAAATAAAAATACACATATTGGAAACAACAACATAGAATAATTAAAATAAAATATTGAAATCACTTGGTAAAAATAAAACACAAATAATACAAACAAAAATGGGTAATAACAAAAAAAAGAATATCTTACATGAAAGGATAAAAAAAAGTAGTTAATATACCTACTCATAATTTTTTTTAAATTAAATTACAAATTGCAATTTTATACAATTAGAAAAATAGATAAAAATATAATGCATTATTTGCAAGTATTCAAATCTCCACAGAAAATATCACAAAAGTAGTCTTTCTTAAAAAAATATTTTTATTTATGTTTGGACAGCATAATAAAATAATGTAACCTAAATGAGAATAATCATTTCCAATATTATGAAGATCGCTGACTCTGTCTGTGTATTTGTATTGGTGTAATAAGTAGGTACTGTTAGTTTGCTGATACATCGTGTATAGTATCCTACCGACTGCGCCAGTATAGTATCCTACCGACTGCGCCAGTATAGTGTCCCTATACACTACTATTGTTGGGGTGAAACTCTTAGTTCTTTGTAAGTAAAAGATGTTATATTCTTTTACACTTTAATTACAATACGTTCACATATACAAGATACAATTCAAGGTCAAATACTATAACAATTCACGGAGGTAGCTATCAACGGCGTAACGATGAATGACGCGCCGCGTGCCTATTCAAACACTATATACACACACAGACATGCTATCTCTTTCACTCACATATCTCACATCGTGGTATATTGTAAACTACATAATCAGTTCTGTAAATCCAATTGTCAATTTAGAAAATATTTTTATTTTAAAATTGTCATGAGAAAATGTAAGTTTGACAAAGTAGTAATATCGCGGGCATTATGAGGTTGATTCTTATTGAATTTAATAATAATAATAAATTTGGATTATTTTTATAGCGCCGTTTTTGTGATAACCTCACCTCAAGGGCGCTTTGAATATATTAGGGGTTTTTGTAAGACTCGCGGAAGAAGTGAGTTTTTAGGTGTTTCCTGAGTAGTGCTAAGTTGTCGATTTGCCTCAGTTCAGGTGGTAGTTTATTCCACGAGGCTGGTCCAGCCATAGCAAAAGCACGATCACCGAAGGATGAAGTGTTGACTCTATTTATTTCAGTCAACTTGCCAATCACGGATGTGGTGGCTGATCGAAGTGTTTGTTGTCGCTCGTTTACGGTGAGAGGGATGCAGAAGTCTGAAAGATATGTGGGAGCCATGCCATGGATCGCTTTGAAAGTCAACAAACATAATTTGTACTTCTACACTCTTGGCTCCCGTTCGGCCAACCACTTCACAGCTTCTGGAGTCGCCCTATGGATGTCCATCCAGTCTCCTTCATACCTCCGTATCGGGCACTCCTCTAAAAAAAAGAAGAAAGTAATAAAAAAAGAAAAAAAAGTGCAGAAGGGAACTACTCAATGACGCAGCCAAAGGCGCAGGAAAAGCCGTAGCCATACAAAAAGTAAAGTAAAGTAAGTATTTGTACTTGATTCTCTCTGGCACTTTTAGCCAGTGAAGATTTCGTAGATGGTGGGATATGTGTGAGAATTTCCGCGGCTCCGGTGATTAGCCTAGCAGCAGCGTTGAAGACGGATTGAAGTTTGTTTAGCTCCAGCTTTGGAAGGTTTGCGTAGATACCATTGCAGTAGACCAGGCGGGAAATAACGTCTCTTTAATACAATTTACAGTGTTATATAACAATCAAACGTTTGTTGAATCAGAACAGAGAGCAACGAACTGCGGAATGTTACCTACAGACTCCTGCCAACAATTCCAAGCGTGGTGGGGTGTGCAGAGATGTCGCCGACTAGACGGCGCCAGTCTGTTTGAATCCCCATCCCGAAAACATCCCTCGACCCTCATTCCCGGGAAATACCCCCTCCCCCCCTATCTTTACCGAAACTTTACCCCCTCATATTTTTCCATTTCGTCCATAACTTCCGAATTTTATCCCCGATATCCTACTGATAACAATACCCACTACCTACATGACAAATAATAAATCAGGAAAAAGTGTCAACGAAATGAGATATGCCATTTTGTCACACTGCTGTATAATTTATTTACAACAACAACAAAAAAATGCTGAAATGTGTTGATTCAAAATAAATAAAAACATGTTGTTTGATGATAGAATAAACCAAAGGCTGTCATATTACAAAACGAGTGGGCTGTGGCCAACGCTTTACTCCTCACTACCAAGTCACTCCACAAAAATTCAAATTAAGAATGGATTTATATTTTTATTTTTTTTTAAATAAAAATGAATATGTCCTTGTTTGCCACCTCGGTACAGGCTTAGCCTAGTATACCAAAAAATACTATAAAAAAATGTTTCATATAACTTATTTAAATTGAACTTAATAAACACGTACATATTATACATCTTCCTACATTCAGGTGTTTGATTTGATATTTTTATTTAAAATAGTGAATTGCATTGTGGATTCTGCATATCTGTTGGAGAAAATTGTCTTTCGTTGCCCTTTACGCAGTACTAGATTGAATGAATTATTTGCTAAGTTTAGTTTGTCGATCGACAATTCTTGATAAAACTCCATTGTACGTTGATATGTTATAAAAATATAAAAATACTTGGTTATAGTTCTATTGTATTTATTGGATTATTGACGCGTTTCGACCTTATTCTGATGATGTGCTTTGCACGAAACGCGTCAATAATCCAATAAATACAATAGAACTATAACCAAAAATTAATTGCTATTCCTAATATTTGTAAAACTAATTATTCTAGAACTCTTTTGTCAGACGTAGTTGTTAATTGTATAATTCTGTCATTAAGTCTGAAATCGATATTCTAAATGACGATTTTGCAGCTTTTAAAAGAAAACTTTATAATGTTTTGTGAAAATAATTCTTTTTAACTTATATGTGGGTACCTACGTATTAACTGTTTTCTTTTTTTTTCTCATCTTGACTCTTAATTGGTTATTTATTTTATTATTTTTGTTTTTTATTATGTTATGTTTTATTTCAATCTTGTTTATTCTTCTTCCTGCTACAACTAATGTTCTTTTTCTTCATAAAGTATTTTATTGTTAACCATTTATGGAAACTTTGCTGGTTTATTTGATTATTATTTTGTACCAATACAATTTATTAATAAAACTGTATGTTTCCTTGATAAATAAATCAATAAATAAATTCCCTAAATGAACTATAAATCCTTTTGCTATAGGTGATCGTTATCGGTTGAAGCATGATTCGAACTCGCATTAAACGAGTTTGTTAAATTATTATGAATAAAATACTATATTAAACTTAATAATTCTTCAATGCAATTTTATGAAAGTGATGTGTCTTTTTAGTAATTTTAAAAAAATATTATCAAATATTAAGTTTCCTGAGCTTGGAGTCACTTTTAAATATTTCACAGTAAAAAAAAATAAGAAGCACTATTCAGATATCCTTCAAAATATATTTGAAAAAAAAATTGAATGAGTTATTAAGTCTATAGTCGATAAAGTAGAGTAAACACGCCGTGCCGTATATAGCACAAAGCACATATCACATAGTACACAGCACACGCATCTGTGATGAAACTTTCATAATACAATATCGGCATGATAGTTGTTGATAATCTGCAGAAAAAAATTACCTTTAAAATTGCGAATTCATAACTATCCACTATATCCCCTTGGGTTAGTGAGGAGTAAATAATTAAATTAGGTCGTCTTTCCAAAAAAATGGTTAGATGCAGTTGTTTTCTACGTAATTCCTATTCCTATATTTTCAGAAAATAAATAATTGAATTGCAAATAAATTTAATTTCAATAAAAAATAATTAAAATAAAAAAATAACATATGATTGTACTTTTAGTTAGGTATAAACCCAATATTTTTGTAATTATAATAGAAAGTAATAAAAATTTCATAAAATATATAAGATTCAGAAATAAATAAATGAGTATCCAAAATAAAAAGGAAATTAAAACAATAAGAACCTATGTTTATAATAATTTCATAATTAATTAAATTTTAGGTTTGAAATAATTCTGAAATTTAATAATGCAGTTATGTGGTTTTTTATCTTTTAAATACAGACATCTCTGGCTTCTATCTTGCCGCAAACAAACTCCCAACATTCCCATAAAACTTATGGTACGTATCCCTAAAATATCGCATATCAATACTAATATCCAACATTTGCTTTCACGTTTGTGTTTCTTGTAATTTGATGTTGCATCACATGTCAAAGAGAAAAACTTTTGCTTGTTCATAAAATTATTTCCCACCATGTTCACACTCAACTGTTCGTTTTGAAAGTACCTACACCAACCCAATTTCAGAATATCCTTCATATATATTTATTTATTTTATAAACACATAATTGAATACATATTAATCTAACTAGGAATATCTGTTTTAAGATGGCCAATATTCAAATGCATACATTTATATATCTACATATTATAAGTACCTACCTACCAAACAGTAGTATTATTTTACATAAATAAAAAAAATAAAAAGATACACAATAATAATAACACACAGAAGAAAGAAAAAAACAACACAGAAAGCAAAAAAGAATATTAACATACATGTATTATATTCCCTAGAAGTTCAATTAAAAAAAATGCGTGACTATTCTCTCGGAAAGTTCACGGCCAACAGATAGGAGCCATATCTTAGTTTTACCATGTATTTTAAATCTATGTTTATTATTTAAATAATATATAAATTTTATATTTCTTCTTTTATATTATGAAACAAGATTGTTCTAGACATTCGGAATGACGTCTGACGGACCTATCTATGTAGCAAATACTTGATCAAAATTATTCACTATATACTATTGTGGCAGACCACATCTCGAAATTTCTTTCGAGCGCGCGCCTAGCGACGGCAAGTACATTTGTTTATCGCTAGGCCGAGTTCATCGCCCGCAACGTCAAACAAGTGACAATACTCCTCAACTGGGTATGACACTTCAAATCAATAAGTCTAGAAAGTTCGAGGACATTGAACTTGCTACCCCCAGCGCAGCACTATTTAAGGGAGTCTACACCTCTACACGTCGTCACTTCATTTCCGTATTTCCGTCACTTCGATTCGTCACATCACGCCGACGTTCTCGACCACGCCGTCTCGCCGACACTTCGTCTCTCGACCACCGGTCATCTCTCGACCTCGCGAGCACGATGGTACTTCACCATGCGAAGATTCGGACACTTCGAACACACCCGCTAACTCGCTCGTTATACCTACTCATCGTGAGAAAGTTCCTTTGTAAGTTATTTCATCAATTGTAAATTTACCTATAAGCAAACTATTAATTGTGATCAATATACTCATTGTTACTTTTGACCATTCTTTCTTCTTCTCTCTCAACCACTGTCCTTGTGTTCTTATTTCAAATCATATCCACTTGGGATATAGTAAACTCTCTTTACTGGTAACCCCTCTGGTTACCACTTATATTTAATAGTAACCACTCTGGTTACTAACTACTTTCGATTGGTAACCCCTTTGGTTACCAACCAGCTTTATTGGTGACCCTGAAAACGTGAATATGAACACAATCGTTACCAAACAGCTTAACAGCTAAGCTTCACAGCTACTGGTATTTACAAAACATCGGTATTTATCTAGTACTGGCCCGAGGCCGAAAAACGATAAATATGCATTCACAACAGTGGTATTTTTCCTTACAATAACATTAAACAACACTTACCGATTTTCCTCAGATCACTCATTTTCTTTTCCTAGCTTTGAAAAAGAACGAATTGGTTTTTTAATCTCTCACGATGGGTACACTACACTACACCCGCGAAACAATCGCGCTTAATTCTATGCAATCGCGTTTAAAAATCACCCGCGTTTCTCGGTTTTTAGTTATTCTTTGTCATAAATGTTGCATTCAAATAACACATGCATAGTACACATTCATTTTATTCTGAGATTGTAAACAAAGGTATATATTGGTACCCACTTTATAATTTCACATAAACAAACACAGTTAAATTTTTCTGTACGGCACTGCTTTAAGTAAAAAAATACTCCGACAATCGCGATATACATAAGCAAAACCGCACTTCCGAATTTAGTTATATTCTTTTCACATAATTCACGGAACTAAAAATATTTTTCACATACTTCGCGACAAAAAAATTCTCACGCACAACAATAATACTGAAGTGACAAAAATTTAATAATTTTATATTTTACATACAGATTTACGCGTGATACAGAACATTTAATTGAACTTGATATATTAATTTCACTGTTAAAACAAATATCGATCGAAAATTTTCGGTTTTAAACGATAAAACTTCAATTTTGTTATTTTTAATAAGTAAACAACGCGATTACGGCTCGTGACTAATCTTTCAAAATTTCAACTAGCGGTAGAAAAATTAAGTTTTCAATAAACACCATCTACCGAGCGACAATCTAAGTTTTTGCTAACAAGATATTTACGTACGTTATTTAAATTCATTGCAATCAGAAATATGTTTTTATATCAAAGGAGCTCGCAAATAATTAATTAAATTATCACTATTTAATATATCAAATAGGTACTAATTTCGTGAAATACTTAACTTACCTATTTCATACTTTGTAATTTTGCTTTAAATACCTTTTATACTTTGAAACTTGCAAAGCATTTTTATACTTAGACACATTTCAATATTTACCTATTACAAATAGAATATTTTAAACATTTTTGGACTTTGCTGAAATTCATATTATTTTTTTGTTGCATTGTATACCTAATTAGATACTTAAATTTATCTTCACTTCTAAAATATATTGTAATCAACTTAATTATTATTAACAAATACTTATCATTGTACATATTATATTTTTGCAACATGCAACCAACATTATTTTATATATTCGCTTGCTACAATTGTAACTGTTTATATTTTGAGAATTTAAAATTTACAACTGTCAACTGCGTTTACCATGTACAACTATAGAAGCAGGATGAACAACATTCATCATCATCGTCATCATCAAACCATGATGGTCCATAGTAAAGTCTACAGCATCGAACCAAGATGGACAGCGACATTATCAACATCGATAAATCAAGATGGCAAACATTGTCAACGGCACCAAATCAAGATGAACAACATTGGCAACGGCACCAAATCAAGATGGACAACATCAGCAACAAATGGTTTTCATCAGCAACCAAGAGCAACACCGACACGCTACAACTCGCTATACTGGCACGTATTCCCAAAGACATCAGACTCACTTGATGCGCGGCAAAGAATGCACACACAGGCCCCACTGGAGAACTACATTCTCCAAAGCTGTCTAACGCAACAGACACGCCGCAACTTCAACGCTGGAGAACTACTCCATAGCTGTCGGACACCCAAATTTGAACGCACGCACACATCTCGAGCACACAAAAACTCACCTCGTCTCATCGCTACGCACGTCTTTGAACGAGGAATGATTTTGTTGGGACGCTGTCCCATCCTTCGTGTTATGCTTATGACTCGCACTCTGTCTCGCATACCCAAGGAGCTGCTCAACCACGACAACACGACGTCTACACGACACGGTCAACACGACGCTGTCAACACGTCACTGTCAACACACGCTGTCAACACGACGACAGTCAACGAAAACTTCGAAAACGCCAACGCAAGCCAACTGCACAGTTCTGCAAATTCGACAAGAATGTTTAGATGCCAATTACACTGCACAGTTTATCGGACTCCACGGACTACACTGACTCCACGGACTCCACAGCTTTGTGTACTAACAAGCCTCACCGACACACTGCAATTGTCAACGGGCTGAACGGGAACACTGTTTCCAAAGCAATCACATCTTGATCCGTCGCAATCATCATCAGCAACTAGGCAACAGTCCAACTAACACAAGTCTAACCATCTCTCCAAAATTGTAATGACTACAAAAAACTTCAGCAACGACTGCCTCAACTCAGCCACACCATGACGTTCTACCAAGGTATCGTGCCATCTTCGATACCACTTGGAGGGGAGGAATGTGGCAGACCACATCTCGAAATTTCTTTCGAGCGCGCGCCTAGCGACGGCAAGTACATTTGTTTATCGCTAGGCCGAGTTCATCGCCCGCAACGTCAAACAAGTGACAATACTCCTCAACTGGGTATGACACTTCAAATCAATAAGTCTAGAAAGTTCGAGGACATTGAACTTGCTACCCCCAGCGCAGCACTATTTAAGGGAGTCTACACCTCTACACGTCGTCACTTCATTTCCGTATTTCCGTCACTTCGATTCGTCACATCACGCCGACGTTCTCGACCACGCCGTCTCGCCGACACTTCGTCTCTCGACCACCGGTCATCTCTCGACCTCGCGAGCACGATGGTACTTCACCATGCGAAGATTCGGACACTTCGAACACACCCGCTAACTCGCTCGTTATACCTACTCATCGTGAGAAAGTTCCTTTGTAAGTTATTTCATCAATTGTAAATTTACCTATAAGCAAACTATTAATTGTGATCAATATACTCATTGTTACTTTTGACCATTCTTTCTTCTTCTCTCTCAACCACTGTCCTTGTGTTCTTATTTCAAATCATATCCACTTGGGATATAGTAAACTCTCTTTACTGGTAACCCCTCTGGTTACCACTTATATTTAATAGTAACCACTCTGGTTACTAACTACTGTTGATTGGTAACCCCTCTGGTTACCAATTAGCTTTACTATACTTTGAATTCATCTGATAATATGTTAAGCAAAAATATTCAAGATATTGACAGTAAAAATGGTCGAATTTACGTTGACATTAGAAGAAACTGACTGACTGACGATATTGTCGAATTGGTGGGACATGGGTGGAAGCAGCGTGCCCAGGATAGAGAGAAATGGAAAACCCAGGAAGCGGTCTTGATTCAAAAGTGGAGTAAAAGGGGCTAAAAAGAAGAAGAAGAAGAAGATAGAAGAAAAAAAAAGAACTCTTCTTCTTCTTCTCAACCTTATCCTGTCCTTTATTTTTTCGCCTATCTTGTGCTCGAAGCATCCAATTAACATCTACATGACAACTGATGTTATCCCTTTATATCAATGGAGATCTCTCAAAACCTCTGGTGGGCATTCACGGTCTTAAAAAGGAACTCATGAATAATTAAAATAAATGTTTATTCATAAAAATGTATTATATCAAATGTTGGTTGACAGAAGACGAACGAATTGCTTATTTTGTTCGGCTAAAATAAAGATTTACCTATATAATAATTATGTTTTGTATGGTTATACTAAATATTATGTTTTTGTACTAGTCTCGTCTAACCTAACCTAACCTAACATTCAGAATGGTTGGTGAACCTCATTGCTGAACTTTGTGAGGTAATAATATTGCCTGTTGTATTTTCGATTAACGAAAAAAACGTCTTATTAGATCAAACCCAGTTTCTTTAAAACTTACACAAGGTATTTATTTTTTATTTATCATTGCTTTTCAGGCAACTAACTGGTACTATTTAAAATATTAATTTTACACATAGGTACCCCACAGCAAACTGCTACATTCTGGAGACTTGTGATATTGATTGTCTCACAAATATAGACCGAAAACACAATCAAAAACTGTGTCTGTAAGGCTAAATTGATTTCTTCAGAATACTAAGTACCTACCCAATAATCGTTGGTATAATGTATTCCACTTATTTTAATTATACTTAGTTGTTATACTAGGGGTATTTATAGCCAATTAAAAAACAACTGACTTTTCATATAAAACAAACGATGTTTTGGTAAAATGATATTTTCACCCTCGTACAAGAACCAACACATAATTCATTATTTAATTATTTTACATAATTTTATCTTGGGTTTCTAGTCACATGGGAATTAAATGCAACGAAAAGGCTGATGAACTTGCCAAATTTGCCACGATCTCAGGCACCATTCCGGATGACTTCACAATCCCGATCTCAGATCTTTTTCCTCGTCTTAAAGCAAATATGTTTTCCAAGTGGGAAGAAAATTGGTCCAAAAAATCATTTCAAAAACATGGTTTAATAAAAGGAAATTTTCAAAAAGGTTTATATCATGTATTTCCAGAATGAGATTTGGCCACTGTTCAATTGCCTCCCATCTGTATAGAATTAAGTACCTAGTCCTCTTTGCCTGTGTGGTGAGGAGGATGAAAAAAATTAATCACGTATTTTTCAACTGTAAAAACAATTCCAATTTCAAAAGTGTAAACAGATTACTTATCAAAATTACTCATCTATCTCCACTTGATATCCAACATCTTTTGTCCATCAAAAATTCTCGTGTATTGTCTGTCATTTCAAAATTTATATTATTAAATAATCTAAACATTTGATCAAAAATAACTTTCCTTGTTAACAGTAAACATTGAATTGGCACAAAGCACTCTTTTCGGGGTGAATTGCCTAATACAAAACAGAACCAACACGTGAAAATATATAATTTCCTTCCCACATATAGGACAATCACTGTTAACAAAAATTGAAAATGTTATTCCCGTATTCAAATTCTTACGACGCATTTAACAAAGCGAGATCGAGAATGAAATAAAATGAAAAAAATAATAATAATACGAAAGACCATACGTCATCAGGCAATAAAAAAACAATAAGCGAATTCCAGGACTGGAATTTTTGGCGTGAGTTCAATACAAAACACCCCCAGGCCATGTTTTTATTGTTGTAATACCTACTAACAATCTTTTTGACTTTGCTTTTTGAATTATACGAAACAACCTTGTCTACAATAATAATTCCCCGAAAAATTGACACGTTGCTATTTTTTAGGCATGAAATAAAAAGAACCTACCTATTCTTTTTTTATTAGAATCATTTTTTACTTAAAAATAATTCAATTTAAAAACGTTTATAAAATCTGTTTGTAAAAAAATAATTGATTAGTTTTTTTTCTATCTTGACAGTTTTTTTAATACTCACTCTAGTACCTATATGGACTTCTGCTCTGATCTGCTGAACGTACGACACTATCCATTCCTGTGCATAACACATAATTTTTCATTTCGTCGTCCGAAGTACAATCAGCAAGACTTTGGTCTAAGCCCGGACATTGCGTCGTCTAACTCACTTTGTATTTTTAAGAAAAAACTAAAGAAGGAATATTTATCCCTAAATACCTGATCCCGTTTATCTCCTTGTTCTTTCCGAATCCTTTTTTTCCCATGATGTTATTTTTGACATTTATGTTAGTGTATTTTCTTTGTTTTTATTTTCCTTGAATTTCTTTTGTTGATGTATATGTATAATTTTGTCATACTTTGTAATCTGGTGGTTGGAAGAAATTGCCTAATGACAATAAGCCTGCCAGAGTGCATCAAATTTGTTTATATTATGTAAAAAAAGATAAATAAATAAAGAAATATATCAGAAGTAAATTAATCTTCCTCTCCTAGGCAGCAATTATTCCCACATAATGGTGGGCGTTTTTGATTGGATTTAAAATATCCCATGTTGTATTAATTTTCCTCAAATAATAATTTCTCATCCCAAATAATTAAAAACTAATTACAAAAATATTTTTTTCTTATTATAAGATTAAATTTACCGAGTACGTCAAAAGTGTGCTCGGTATCTCCTCAAGCCGCGAGGAAGAGGCAGACCACAGGCGACATGGTGGACGAGTATATTGAGAGGGAGCTGACGGCACAAGGTGTCCCACAGGAGACGACCCAGAGTCGCAGATCAAGAGGGCGCCTGCTGTTAGCGTCAATTTGATATTCCATCATCATTACTAATCAAATTGTTTTGAAACACATTACTTAGATATGTAGTTTGGGTATCAAGGAAGAAAAATATTTCTTAACTTTTTAATAATGTTCTGTTTAAATTCTTGTAGAAAAATAATGGCATACCCCGATTTTCAATGTTTATGTTATAAGCGTTGGTGTAGAGCAATATTTATTTTTAAATCAAGAAGACAAAATATTCGGAAAAATATGTATTGACAATTTGCATTAACGCTTAACCTGAAGCATTAATACAATAATTATGATTAAATACTTTTACATATATTTTTGCCTTCTTTAATTAGAAATAAATATTTCACTCCGCCTTCTAGTTTTTTAGAAATTTAAGATAAATGTCAAAAATCGAGGTATGCGTATAATTTTTCTACAAGAATATACACAGAACATAATTATTAAAATGTTAATGAATATTTTTCTTCATTTATATCCAAACAATCTATTTAAGTTTTTATAAATGATTTGCTTTGTAGTAATGATGCAATGTCAAATTGCAAAATTAGGTACGTTCGCAGCAGGCGA